>ML819231.1:129282-148289 GCA_009831015.1 Picea engelmannii
GAGGGGATCCGACTACGATTGTGCATCGTAGATCTGAGTGTGTAGATCTTGGCCAGCTAGATCTACGCGTCCCTTAGCACAATGCACCTTGGGTGCTAAAATTAGGATAAAAGGTAAAACGTGGGTTTTTTATCCCCCTTTTCACGCACAACTTCACCATGGTGTCCTTTTCCAAGGAAAAACACCCCTTTCACAAACATTTTTCTAACATTAGGCTCCATGGGGGAATAGAGTCCTCCCTGTGATGCTCTAAGAACTATTTTGGAGTTTCAGTGCCTTAGTTGGTTTGTGGAGTCAGCTACTAAAACAGAAATAAAAATGATATTTACAATGACATGAAGGAGCCACCCATGGCTCAAACAAAAACCTTCTTCAGAAAATGCCCATTAACAGGGCCACCAAAAACTTCAGATCTCTCCAATTTATGTAACCTGTAAGTATTATTTATAAATAACTCAGAAACTTTGAAGGTTCCAATCCAAAGGGCGCCAAATTTACCATACTTTCCCTTGTCTTGTTTGGGTGCATCCCATTTGAGTACTAGATCTCCCAGGCATAAATCCTCTTTTTTTACTTTCTATCAAAAGCATGCTTGATCCTTTGTTGATGCTCATGTGCTTTGTCCATCAGTTTCTCTCTAGTCTACTTCATTTCTACCATCTATTGTATTCTTCTGATCATATCATCAGACTCTCCTTTGAAGTCCTGAAATAATTTTTCTATGGGTAGGGCAAGCTGAGAAGGAAAGATGGCCTCAGTCCCATACACAAGTTGAAAAGGAGAGACACCAAGAGACCTCTTTGTCATCACTCTATTATCCCACATCGCAAATTTGAGCTTTGAATCCCATGCTTTCTTGTTGTCCTCTAGTAGTCTTTTTCTAATCTTGATAAGGCTCTTGTTAGAGGACTCTGCCAATCCATTCCCTTGGGGGTAATAGGGGGTAGAGTGAATCAATGCAATTATGAACTGCTCACAAAAATTGATCAATGGATCGACCTTGAAGGATGCAACGTTGTCAGTGATGATTCTGTTCGGATAACCAAACCTTGCCATAATATCTTCAAGGAAACCAATGACTACCTTGTGAGAAGCACTTCTTGTGGGGATGACTTCTATCCACTTGGTAAAGTAATCAATGGCAGTCAAGATCCACCTATGATGACCACTTGAAGTAGGATGAATTTCCCCAATAAAGTCTAGGCCCCAATGCTAAAAGGGTCCTGAAGCTACCACATGCTTCAATGGTAAGGACTTGAGCTGATGTTTTCCAAAGAATGTTTTACATTTAACACAATCCTTGATTTTTTCACAGACATTGGTGAATAGAGTAGGCCAGAAATATCCATCCCTGATAATTTTATAGGCTGTAGTTCTCCAGAAATGATGCCCCCCACACATATTGTCATGAAAATAAAACATAATATTTTGGGCTTCTAGTGGGTCTAAAAATCTCAAAATCACTCCCAGAGGGTCCTTCCAATACAAGAACTTATCAATAAGGAATTATCTAATTGCTTTAATATTTAGAGCTCTTGCCTTGGTTTTCCCCATACCATCCGGGGGCCTTAACTCTCGTAGAAATAATATGATGTCTTTGTACCAGATGTACTCTACCAATGGAGGGTTGATTTGTGGGTTTTTATGAGACAACTTGGCTTGTTGATTTTCTGAGCAAGTGTTGATGGAGTTAACCCCCAAATCTTCACAATTAGATTCATCCAATAGCTTGGATAAACCTTGGCCTTTAACTATTTTGGTGGGCTTTATTTCCAGATCAAATTCAAGGATTTTGGCGATCCACTTGCTCCTTCTTCCATCTATGTCAGGCTGAATGAGAATGTCCTTCACAAAAGCTTAAGGAACATATGCAATGACCTCTGAATGCAGAACATAGACTCTGAAATATTTGAGAGCCTTCACCAAAGCATAGGCCTGCTTCTCCATGATGTCATATTTGATCTCAACATTCCTCAGTGCTCTGCTGAAAAAGGAAATAGGCTGCTCCAGCCCTCCAACATTCTTCTGCAATAAAACAACTACCATTGTATCAAAAGAAGCAAAGGAAAAAATCAGAAAATCCTTGGAATAATCGAGATTGATTAGCACAGGTGCCTCAGTCAATGCCTTCTTGATTTGGTTGAAGGAATCTATGGACTCAATAGTCCATTTTATTTCATTTCCCTTCCTAAGCATGGTTGTGATATGCTTTACTAATTCGTAAAAAATTGAAACAAACCTTCTCAAGAAATTAATTTTTCCCAAGAAAGACTGGACTTCCTTCTTGGTTCTAGGAAGCAACAAGGTTTGAACAGATTCTACCCTACTTGAATCAATCCAGACCCCCTCTGCTGATACTATGTGCCCCAACAGTTTTCCCTCCCGCATAACAAATAGATACTTTTTGGGATCGAGGGAGAGACCAAATTTTCTTCATTTTGAGAAGACCTTGCTCAGATGTTGACAGTGTTCTTTATCTGACCTAGAAAAAACTGTAATGTCATCCAGGTAGATGACTACAAATTTATCTCTTTCTCCAATGAAGGCAATTTCCATGGCTCGTTGGAAGTTTTCTCCTACGTTCATCAATACAAAGGGAATTTTGGCATACATGAATGTGCCCCAAGGAGTGGTGAAGGTTGTCTTTTCTCTGTCTTCAGGAAAAACAAAAATCAGATTATAGCTAGAAAATCCATCAATCATGGAAATCCTAGATGCACCTATCACCCTCTGCAATATGTGTTCCATATTTGGCAAAGGGTAATTGTCCTTCTTAGAGATTCTGTTCAGGATCTTGAAATCGACACATAGACTGATTTCTCCATTCTTCTTTCTTACTAGGACCAAGTTGGCTACCCATTTAGAATATCTCAAGGGGACAACGATCTGGGCGTCCAATAGCTTTTTTACCTCCCTCTCCATAATAGGAAAAAACATAGGATTTATTTGTCTTAATTTCTACCTAAATGGTTTGGCCTCCTCTTTCAATGGGATCTTATTCTCAATGACACTTGTGTTGTATGCTCTAAGATCTTCATATGTCTAGGCAAACACATTAACAAACTCTTTTACCAGCTTGGCATACTCGGCCGTTTGTTCCCTTGACAGGCTGCTTGAAAACTTGACGAATTTTGGATCCTTCTCTCTACCAATATTGCACTCAGCTACATCAACATCCTCATTTGAAAGTTTACCCTTTAATGCCACATCATTTATGTCAAATAGTCTTTCCAAAGAAACTAGTCCCTTAGGGATATGATTATTGGGAAACTGAACAATTTGATGATTAGCAATCTTGTTCAGAAAAACATCAGCGTGAGGCTTTATTTCAACATCAGGATCTTGATTAATGTGTAATGCGAAAAACTCATCAACAGTCTCCAGAAATATTTTGATTTCAATATCATCCTCAAACACTTTCCAATACTTAACATTGTCAGGTATAGAGGGCCTATATTTCACTTCTATATCATACCTGAGTTTTGGTGGCAGAGGGACTCTGAAATTACTTGTTGAAACAACCAGAGAATCGACCATGGCATTTTCTTCTCTTGGCACAAATGAAATGTTGAAAGCCAAGAAAAAGTTGTCAACTAGATCCCAGACTTCGATTTTGTAACTTCTAAGCCGAGGGTGATTGGTTTGATAAATATTTCTGATCTGATGGACAATTAAATCAACATCCCCAAACACTGATATCTCTTCAATCCCCATATCTTTTGCAGCCCTCAAACCCAAAACAAGAGCTTCATATTCTGCCACAGTATTGGTAGTTTTGAATTCTAACTTGTAGGACAGATATATGATTTCTTGAACAAGTGAAACAAGGACCACTCCAGCATGAACACCTTCTCTTGAAGAGGATCCATCAAAAAACATTTTCCAAACAAAGGTAATCAGAGAAGAATATTCAGAGAGAGTAATGGACTGTTTTCTAACTTCAAGAGGGGGTTCAGTGAGCTGCAATAAGCTGGATCCCATATCAGTATCAAGTGAAAAAATAAGATGATTGGTGGGGTCTACTTCATCACTAATGATGTAGGCCAACTGAGCTTATTTGTACAGTCTTCTATGCTCCCCTTCAAACACAGGAATAGTAACATATGTGAGGTCCATCTGCAAAGTTCCCCCAAGTATTTTTATCCAAGATCTTGACAAGAGCATGCAAAACTTGGGGGGAATGTCAGCTACCACAATATCCATTACTACACTTTTTATGGGCAGCCGAAACAAGGTCACAACTAGATCCTCGATGAGCCCAATACATTTAACTTTCCTTGAATCAAAATAATAAAAGTCATGGTAAGTCTTTGTGATTTCTAATCCAAGTTCATCCATGACAGTTTTGGGCATGAGATTATGATATGCCCCTGAGTCCATCAAAACATTATGCAACACCTTATCATGTATGTTTAGAGATGTATAGAAGGGAGGAGATGAATTATATCTATCTTCTATCAAATGACCTAAGATGACTGTTGGATATTCATCTTGAAGGTTCACTAAGTTTGAGGGATGACATGTTGGTTCAGATTGCAACATTTTAGAGAGGGACCTTTTAAAATCTTCATGCTTGACTAGCTCTGAAAGGGGCATAGGGATTCTGACATTTTGAATTTCATGCTCAAAGTTAAAGGAGGAGGGGGACTTCGGAATTTCTCTTACTTCTAGGACATGACCTTTGGCTATTGGTGAGGGGTTCTGCGTTTCTTCTCCTTTCTGTTGTTTGCCACATCTTTTGCAGGATTCTTCACTCTGGAAGGCTGGTCGGGAATGTCGGAATTCCCTTCTTTTTTCTTAGACCCGAGGTTATATTTATGGGGACTACCATTGGTCTCCTCCCCTTTGCTCAACTCATTTATTTGGCTTCCCATGAGGGATTCTTCATATGCAAACTAGGTCAAATGGGGAAATGGGGAGGTGTCCCCAATATAATGGATTTTGGGATCGATCTCTTCTTCCTCACCTTCCCCATCAACAAAAATGTTATTTTGGAGAGGGGTTTGGATTTTCTGATCATCCCTATCTCTGCTTCGAGACGCTCTTGGGAGTATCTGGGGGGTATTAACCGGTCTTCAAAAGTTGCCTCTGTTATCAACATATTGGAAAATCTTATAACTCTGTTTCCATTCAAATTTCATCTTCTCCATCTCTGCAGAAAGATATTTCACCATCTTGGTCAACTCATCTACTTTAGGGTGGGACGTGGAGGAGCCATAGGTTGAAGCTTCAGATCTCCCCCTCCCTCTTTCTCTATCAGCCTTATTCTCGAGTCTGTCAACTGCCAATACATTGGATTCTACCTATAGGGCTTCATATTTCATATGAGCCAAGGAAGTAGCTCTTCTCTCTCTTAACATGAGGCATAAATCAGGGTCGAAAGCACTAACATAAGTAATTTTGGCAGAGGCTTCTGTGGGCTTAATCTCAGCAGGGATCTTGTTATACATTTTGTTGAATCTTTTGGAGAAATAAAAACAGACTCTCCCTCTTTTCTTTTTAGGGACCCAAACTCTGTGATATAATACATAAAGTATTTTTTATCTCCCCATTGTCTCAAGAAGACATCATCTAAAGCCTCAATCCCAATGATGGATCCAGGGGTCAACCCCCTAAACCACTTCCTAACCTCACCATCAAGGCTCTGTATAAAGAGTCTCATACACACATCCTCATTTTCAATATTTAGATTGTCTGCATAACTGTAGAATGCATCTAGGTGTTCTTTAATAGTTATGTCTTCTTCTCCTATGAATTTGGGAATGTATTTTAGGTAGTCTCCAAGAGGGAGAGCATTCATTGGTTGAGGTAAGATTAGAGGGGCATATCTTACAGCCACTATGGCATCCATTATGTTCCTAGGGGGGAGCACCTTCCATAGGGATGATAGATGGAGGAGAACCATGAGGAGATGTGGCTTGAAAAGGGGAGGATAGAACTGAGCCTCCGGGAGAAAAACGAAGCAGCAAAGGATTTGAGGAAAAATCTACAGGGCTTGAGGGAACAAAGGTTTCCCTTTTTGCAAAATCAACAACTCTAACAGGGGGAGGGGTGATAAAGACCGGAGTGGGAAAATATTCTAAGGTCTTGGGTTTAAAACATGGTACAACTTCAGGGGAGATAGGAGTGACAAGGATTTCTCCCTCCAATCCCAGACCAGGAGGGGAGAAATCAGCAGGAACACTCCCAAACTTTAAACTTTGGGAAACTCCAATAGCTAGTATAACAGGAAAATGAGAAGCAGATATTGGAGTTTCTAAAGGAGGATGGTGAAAATCATTAGAAATACCTGGCTCAACAAGAGAAGTACCTTCCTAAGGGGTCTTTCATTTTCTGAAATTTTTCTCTGGGTCAGCTTCAGGTGTTGCTAAAGGTAGTTGTGGAGTAGACCTCGTGTGTCTGCCTCTAGAAGCCACAACTGAAACAATGGAGTTGCATCAATGGAGCCGCCAGGTGCAAGCTGCAATCTTCAATGGTTCTGATATCTGATGCACCTTCAGAATCAGAAGCTCGTTATCATTCTATCCCAGGGAAAATATTCAATTCATCCCCGACAATGATGCCATAAATGTTAGCACTAGAAGTCACCTCTGGATTGCAACAACGGTAAGCCCAGTACCCATTAGTTTTTATGTCACAATGAATAAATTTAAGGGGGGTATAATGGATGCAAACTCAGGATGATATCGCTTTAAATCAGAAAACTGGGTTGATATTCACAGGAAGATGAGGTCTTGATCTAACTTCAGATAGTAAGTTGAAGTAAGGGTGAGTAGGAGGAAGAACTTGAGGAGAAAATGTAAAGGTCTGCTATGGGCATCTGGTCTTCCAGCAGCCTAAGGAGGAAAATATTTGAATACAAGATCCTCTTGGATCCAAAACTTTAGGAAGTTGAAAACGCTTTAACAAAACTGCAATCAAACATACATCACAATACAACTACAATAAGTCGACTGGATTAGACATGCCCAAGTCTTTCAGTCTTAGAGGCAAAAGAGATGGAACAGAAAGATGACTTTCATTAAACAACAAGTCTCAAATTACACACATGACCAGAGAACCAGAAGTTTCATTAAAACTTTACAATCGAAAGCTTAGCTCTACCATTGACACCAAACAAAATGGAAAAAATGCCTACATATACTCTGAACTGGCTCCAAATTTCTGAGACACGATCACGTCATGCATTCAAGCCTTTGAGTTGATGAGCTTCTCTGTCATGCTGCACATGCAGATGTTGGTCAGACTTCCCATGTAGTCTTGTGTCCGACGCAATCTCTGTTGGGCTGGATTGACAACCTTCTCCTGTAGTTTGTCCCTTTCTGACCTTCTATTTATGGAAGGAGACAATGTCTCACCCACCTTCCTTGTTTTTATTAACTGCTTCATCGGGATTGGAGTGGGCATAAGTCAAATAGGCACGTGAAGAACACATTGACCGCACCCTATGAATATTTTCCACCTAAGCCTTGCTGGATGTTGATTGGAAAGACGACAAGAGGACATGGAGTCTGATGAGGGAAAGATGGCGATGTGATTAGTGCGGATTGACGTGGAAACGATAAGGAATGGGCGACTAGGTGTAGAGGGATGAAAGGCAATGATCTAACAATAGAGGGGATAGACGAGTGGGACCACGAGTGGAAGATAGGTGTTGGAAGGAGAGGAAGGCAGTAAGCGGCTTTCTTGGAAGGAGGGAGGAGTGGTAAGAAAAAATGAGTAGGGGAGGGAGAGTTCGAGCATCGTAAGGAGGCACCACATTAGTGTGGGGCCCGCACTAAAAAATTGTTTTCTTGGATCCCCCCCCCCACCCTCATTAAAGGCAGAATGCTCGGGGGGGTCCAACTAGGACTGTGCACCGTAGATCTGAGCGGATAGATCTCGGCCGCCCAGATCTACGCGTCCCTTAGCACAACGCGCCTTGGGCACTAAACTTAGGATAACAGGTAAAAAGTGGGTTTTTTATCCCCCCCTTTCTCACACAACTTCACCATGGTGTCCTTTTCTAAGGAAAAACACCCCTTTCACAAACATTGTGCTTACAACTGGAAGTACCCATAATTTTTTTGACATAAAACTCACAAGAAGACTTAAAATTTTCATATATCCGGTACCTAATATGAAAGTAATGGTGGAAAATGGAAAAAAATTGAAAAGGTGAGAAAATGCCACAAGGTTAAGTTGCAATTAAAAAATTATAACCTATATTCAGAATTCTATGTGGTACCTTTAGGAGGATTTGATGCAGTTTTATGTTTCTAGTGGCTACAAAACACTACGTACTTACTCAACCAACAACCAACAACACTTTATTAAATTCAAATGGCAAGGGGAAAGATATAAGTTTCATGGGTTCCACTCACACACAAATTGTGTCATCCCATTATATGGAGAATCTAATCCAGAAAGGAGCACTAGTGTATGTGAAACAATGCCAAGAAATGGAGTTATTAACTTTGGAAGTTGTTTACCCAAGTCATCAAGAGATCCAAAAATTAATCCAAAAATAAAAGAAGGTATTTGAAGACCTTCCCATGGAGCTACCACCAGAAAGGAAGAATGATAATATAATTAAAGTAAATCCAAGTTCAATTCCTACCAATGTTAAGCCTTACAAGTATTCACAACACCATAAAACATAAATTGAAATATTAACCCAATAATTACTGAGGTGTGGATTTATTATGGAAAGTTGAAGTCCTTATGCAGAACCAGTAGTATTAATACGAAAGAAGGATGGGTCTTTCAGATTATGTATAGATCACAAAGGACTAAAAAACATCATTAAGAACAAATTTCTCATTCTCTTCATAGATGAGATGATGGATGAACTTCATGGAGCAAACTGTTTTTCAAAATTAGACTTGATATCAAGCTACTATCATATCAGAGTAATATTAGAAGATGTGGAAAAATCATCCGTTTGAACCCACAATAGACATTACGAATTCAAGGTAATTCCTTTTGTGTTAGCTAACACTCCAGCCACCTTTCAAGCAACCATGGACAATTTATTTCATCCCTATCTAAGTTTGTATTGTTTTTTTTATGACATTCTCATATATAGTAATACTTGGGAGGAACATCTTGAACATTTGGAGAAAGTACTATCTATTTTGAAGGAAAACCAATTCTATGCAAAGATGTCCAAATGCATGTTCGGTAAGGAAAAAGTCAATTATCTTGGTCACATGATATCCAGGGAAGGGGTCAAGGCGGATCCTGAAAAAATCAAGGCAATCTCAGAGTGGCCCAAACCAATACACATATCCAAATTAAGGGGGTTTCTTGGACCAAGTAGATATTACTAAAGATTCATCTAGAATTATGCTCACATAACTACCCCTTTATCACATCTTTAAAAAAAGAATTCATTTCAGTGGAATGATGAAGCAGGAAGGTGTTTTGAAGTTTTGAAAAACATCATGTCCACAACACCTATATTGGCAACACCAAAATTTTCAAAACATTTTTCTAAAAGAGTGAGACACTTTTGATTATAGGTTAGGAGCAATGTTAATGAAATATGGTCACCTGATAGTGTTTAAAAGTAGAAAACTCAATAAACTAGAACGTTTGAAGTCTACATATGATAAGGAAATGCTATCCATTATGCATGCCTTAGAAAAATGGCAACAATACCTCTTAGTAAGAAACTTTATGATACACACAGATCACAATAGTCTTCAATATCCTCATCAACAAAAAACATCGTTGATGGAACGACATAAATGGATAGAAAAAATTGTCACCTTCGACATGGAAATACTACATAGAAAAGGGAAGGATATTGTAGTAGTTTATGAACTTTCAAGGAAGGATGAATAGATAATGTCATATTCAGTTTCAATTGTGATTCCTGGATGGTTGGATGAAATATGAGGTGAGTATGCCAAGGACCAAGAAACATGTGCCATAATCAACCATCCCAATCAAAATTCAAGATTTTAATGGAAGAACAATATCCTTTGGTACAAAGGAAGAACTTATTTAAACCCAACATCTAACTTCAAATCCAAGGTTATAAGTGTGTTCCATGACTTACCAGCTTTAGGACACATAAGTTTTTTCAAAAATTACTATAATTCACAATGGTCGTTGTTTTGGAAGGGGGTGCGTAAGGATATTCAAAAACACATAGAGGAATGTGACAAATGCCAAAGGAAGAAAAGTGAAAATGTTATGACTCCAAGGTTACTTTATACTCTACACATTCCAAACCAAAAATGGGACAAAATCTCCATGGATTTCATTGACCGGTTACCCATGTATGAAGGGAAGGACAAAATTTTTGTAGTGGTTGATCAATTAACCAAGTTCACACACTTCATGGGTGTGAAGAAAACAAACTCAACAAAACAAATTGTTGAAGTATTTTGCAAAAATATATACAAATTACATGGGTTTTTGTTGGATTTATGGGCTGACCCAGGTTCTACCTTAGTTCTCCAAAAAAACCCTTATCATCATCAACCCTTTTGGTAAACCAGAAGGCTACACCATGCACAGAGTGCACAATGCAGTCTCACCCGAGATGGTTTATGGGTGACTGGAGGACGCAAATGTATACAGTCATGGAAGGGATTGGGGGATTAGATTCCATGGCCTAAACATTCCCTTTTATACTTTCATCCTCCGTAATTTTCTTCCATGGATCTCGTCCACTCAATAATGTGCAGTTCAAGCTGACAACATAACCATTTGTTGGTTAGTTGGGCTGACTCAGGTTTTGATCTCAAATAGGTTTCCAAAAAAACCCTCAAAACTATCATCCCTCATGGTAAACCATAAGGCAACGTTGTGCATAGTGCACAATGTAGTCTCACCCGAGATATATTTATTGGGGACTTAAATACTCAAGTGTTTGTAGTATAAGAAGGAGTGGAGGTTGTGTTTAGATTCTCTCCCTTATACATCATCATTTATCATTCATCTACTTCTAGGATTCATTCATCATTGACTTATGCATTCATGTTGTTATAACTAGTTTTAACCATTCATTCTTTAATTCATGATTAAAAAAATGGTAAAGAATTCATTAAAAACACATAGAACACAATATTTTATCGTGATTCACCCCCTCCTGGGGCTACGTCCACAAAGATCTAGCTCTTCTTCTATTTTATTCATTCTATTGCAAAATCTATGTTGCACGCATTACATCTTCAAGATTACAATAAAAATGAGGGAAAGTACCCTCTGGGAGGCTGAATAGATCACACCAAGCTCCTCAGCATGTGACCTAACCCTAAAAAAATAGCTTATTCCACTCTACCACAATAACCATAAAAAACGCACGATAATCAATAACTTTTGAACGACCACCCTAGCAACAACCCTCACCTAGACCTACTAGGTATTTATTTATATTACCCTACTGGCTTATAGCCATTAAAATCTTTGTCAAAATCCCTAACCCTAACATGGTTAGGCCCGTCTACATGTGTGCCATGTTTCTTTTCCTCCTGTATGTTGCTTTTCCTTGTTTTTCTACATGTTGCTTTTCCTTGTTTTTCTGGATGTTTCTTTTATTCCTCCTAAGGTGCTCGGTCCAAAAATAGACCTTTTCTTCCAAAATTGGGTCTGCTCCCAAAATAGATCCTTCTTCCCAAAATAGGCATGCACCAACAAGACTCATTGACTACATAAGTTTTGAAACTATTAAAAAAGGAGTGATAAATTAAAGCACTTCAACATAACATATAATCTAGCATAACATATAATCATATTGAGTCAAAATTGGTAATATGGTCAAGTGAGAATTCCACAAAGGTTTTTGTACCCATCCTCATTGGTCCTTTGGGGATTCTAGGAACCTCCTTCTAGCGATTGATCTACCATCCATCCAACAATTTGGAGGAAGGGGGATCAAACTTGCTTTTATAAGCCTCACCAATCAAACATAGTAATGGGTCTTGCTAATTCCAATTTATTTTATTTTTTGTGTTGAACATCCCTTTGAAGTTGAGTCTTCACTATTAAAAAAATTCATTAAGATTAGTGTAAGGTCACCATACTATTTTGGTTGAATTTTTTAATTTTTCTATAATAAACTATCTCATTAACATCTTGATAAAGATCCTATTTTGAGAAAAGAATAGACATTTCTATCTTAGGCCTTTCCTTGGACAAATATTTGAGAATTTCTTAAGAGGGGGAGTTGTACTTAAAACTTGATCTAATATTTGGCTCTCCCTTTGAAAAACAATTTCAATATGGATTTATTCATTCGCCCATGAAAAATGGAAGTGTCATATTGGTTTGTATTCTCTAAATTATAATAATTGTATATATCAATTATTCATGTTTCTTATAAATCTTCCTTGACATGATCTACTCTCTCCATAGGAGGTATATGTGGCCTTTCCCAATTAAAAATCCAAGATTTTCTCTCCCTTCCTCCCTTGGGTTGATAAAAAAAATAGCAACCACCCTTAACTATGTTATTCTCATCAATTGCTAGATGGTTATGCTTTCTTTTCTAGTAACGATTTAGAGAGGAACTTGTTTCGGTTTCTATCTACAAAATTATTTCATTAATACTGCATTTATCCACATCTAATTAGAAGTACTACACAATCTCCCCAATCGTTTTTGTTCATTTTACTAGAGCTAGACACATTAGATCCTTTATTCCTAACCTTGTGCTCTTCTTTGGAATTACAAACAATTTCTCAAGCTATTATCTTGTAGCATATAGTTGATATCTTGTTGAGCTTCAAAACATACAGAGATAAAATAAAAAATAAAAAAAATTGTAGCCTCAATTTTGGGGCATAAATAATAGAATACACATATGTAGGTAGTTGGGCTAAGGTAGAGTTCAACATTATCAATTAGTATGATCAATTCCAAAGTGTGGAAGGACAAGTTTTCAACGAACTCTATTTATTTTTTGAAGGAAGGGGTTTCACTTTCTTAGGGGGAACCTAACTATCAAAGGAATTCCCAAATATTTCAAAATTACATATGCCTCAAGTATTTGTATTTGAAGTCTCTATGTTATATCTAAGGATAAATTAATAAGGGAATCATTAAACTTAATTCTTAACTCTTAAAATCTCAATTTCTTCCCATGGCATTTGTAATGTACCTGGTCTCCCACCAAGTCTCGTTACAACCTTATTTATGCTATGATACCAATTTGTAACCTCCCCAGGCACCCAAGTAGGTCCACGTCACACAATAATATCCCAAGATACACTGCATAGATTCCACTCTATAACAAGTTTTCACAGTAACACTTGTAGTAACACTCTCAACCCAAACTTGGGTCGCACCACACAACTTAGATCAACGAAAGTAACCTTCTCGTTTTATTACAAACTTTAGAAGCGGAAATAACTCACTAATTGTGCACATCAACACACCAATCTATCAACATACTGCATGCACATCCATATAGGCATCATGCACCAACTTAGATTTCACCATGTGCGAAAACTAAAGTATTCATCCGCACACAAACAAATTTCATCCCTCTTAGTGCGTACAAGATGCAACTTCGTTCACTCGACTACTCAATCCTATTCTTGACAACTCATAACCAAAATCACTAGGTTAACTTGGCAGGAAAAACTAACCACATTGGTTATATCCAAGCATAGCTACAATACAATCTATATGAAACATACTTACAGGTGTAAGCATCATTAAACAAAAGTCTAATGACAATACATATACACAACATCATACAAGAATTAACCCATGTCAAACATAGATAAACAAGCACACAATAAACCATATAAACACATAAAGAACAATTATATTTATAAGTCACCCACTATGTCCTTGACTCAAATGTTCCTCCTAGCCATAGACATTGTTTCTCATAAGCTTTCACCAACAGGTCACCCCCAAGATGGGCTCAACTCCAGCAGGGAAACAAGATTCTAGGGACACACTAAGGTTTGTGACTCAAATTTTTTTCTCAATCCTAGGTGCCTGCTGTTGTAGCTAGCCCACAGTACCTAATTTCCCATGCACCTGTTACACTTAAGGAAGTGTGCCCCTTATCTACTCGTCAGTCCTTTGATTTCCCCACTTCCCTTCCCAGGGTTACCAAAAACATGACGAATAGGAATTCTCCGAACCCTGCAAATAATGCTCAACGCACCAGGGAAAAACTCTCACCAATGATCTCACCTAAAGAGTATGATCACAGTCTGACAACCACTTAACAATAGCCATTTTCTCATCCAGAGAGACTGCTCATGGTCTGTCAATCTGTCTCCTCGACAGTAACTCAAATTACAGTCCACCACTCCCTACAAGCTTCTTTATGAAGATAGAGTAATAATTGGATTTTCCATACAGTCCAACCCCCTTCTCCTCACGAGAGCTTGCCACCTCCATAATAATGCCATCCTCCTCCTCTCCAAAACACATCAAAGTCAACAATATATATTGCATCCTTACACTTGAAACTTGTCACTTCCAACAATATTTTTAAGCCACTTGGTGACATGTTCCCTATCCTCAGGAACTTAGAATAAAATAATATAACTGACATTTACAATTTTCCCAAAAAATTATAAAACATTTCCTAAGACTCACGAATCACCCCCTTTTCCCTTTTTCTATGGAGTAGGCCACCATATCTTTTTCTCTGAGTCAGATAGTGCGCAACGATCCAATATTGTGTTAATATTCAAGATTATGATTACATGGATAGGTGCACTGACCTATTTCATCTAGGATCACTGACCTCATAGTCACATAGGCTCTCTGGCCTCCATACATATCCAGTCACTCCCAAGCACTAACCCAATTGCACAACATAGTGCAATGTGCACACTTACCAAGGTGTGCACAACTCATTAAATGTGTGCACCATGTTCTTTGATAACGCTTCTTCGTACACTACTTTAATGTGCACAACCTAAAACTAGGTGTCCTTGGATGACTAGCCTAAATGTTCAATAAATTTACATTTGGTACCAATCGACTTAGGCTTAGGCTTCCTCATTATATGTCTATCCCATTAATATAGTTTTATTAACCAACCATTGGTTTTCTATATTCATGTTTTCATAGATCTAAATTTGTTCTTATCAAGAACTCAATGTAAGTAAGACATGAAAGGAAACAAGGAAAAAAATTAGCTTCTATGATAAAGAGGTAAGGAGATGAGGCATTTGTGTCATGATCTCTTAGTGTTTTAAAATATGTTTTAGGATTCCTATTAACTAAAAGACATATTTTTATTGTGTCCATTGTTAATTGAACAATAGAAGGTTACACGTATCCCCAATAAAATGTCATTTCACTTTCAATTATCATATGCACTTCCCATATCCAATTTCAATAAAGTGTCATTTCACTTTCAATTTTCATATGCACTTTCCATATCCAATTTCAATAACATCAATGGTGTATTTATTTTTTGTGATGAGTGTAGTGTATTACTACCATTGTGATCATATCCTATATCCATTTTCAAGAACATCATTGTGATGAGTGTACAATTTCTTCCCCACCATTGTCATCATCTCCAAAATTGTTATCATCTCCAAAATTGTTGTTAAGGTAGTTTATTTTTAACAAATGTAAAATGTAGTTTGATTTTGTGATATTGTATTTTCATGAATGACTACAATCTATGTGCCACTACTTTCAATATTATTTTATAGTTTAAGGATTAGAGTTATAAAGTGGTGTTTTTCTTAAGGTTTTCTCTTTTCATGAGTTGCACCTTTTTTTTATTACTTCAATTGATAAGGAAAATGCATTTCCCATTAAAATTCTATACTCGATAGGAATCAACTAGGAATCCACATGGTCCCGACCTTTTACCATCGTGTTAAATGCCTTTTTTATTTCTTAAAAATATGATTGTTCTTTTGATATAAGGATTAGTTTCTCTCTTAATCCATTAGTGTGTGGGAACCTATTAATCTACTAAAGTTTGTTCCATGTCTACCATCTCTCCTTTGTGATGAGCATCACTAAGAGAGTCCAAGATCCCTTATCCATCACTCAACCCACTCTCCCTCCCATATTTGCTTAAGTTGAAGTTGCATTTTGAGCCCCTACTAAATTTTTGTTATGTACATAAACTAAAATTTTGTGTTATGTACATAAAAAAAAATAGGAATGACCCTTAACTATGTTATTCTCATCAATTTCTAGATGGTTATGCTTTCTTTTGTTAGTAACAATTTAGAGAGGAACTTTTTTCAGTTTCTATCTACAAAAATATTTCATTAATACTGCATTTACCCACATCTAATTAGAAGTACTAGACAAGCTCACTAGTATTTTTTGTTCATTTTACTAGAGGTAGAAACATTTGATACTTTATTCCTAACATTGTGCTTTTATTTAAAATTACAAACATTTTCTCAGGCTATTATCTGGTAGCATATAGTTGATATCTTGTTGAGCTACAAAACATACAGAGATAAAAAAAAATAACAAATCTTTGTAGCCTCAATTTTGGGGCATAAATAATAGAATACACATATGTAGGTAGTTTAGCCAAGGTAGAGTTCAACATTGTCAATTTGTATGCTCAATTCAAAATTGTAGAAAGATAAGTTTTATGTGAACTCTATTTATTTTTTGAAGGAAGGGGGCTCACTTGCTTAGGGGGAACCTACCTGTCAAAGGAATTCCCAAATATTTCAAAATTGCATGTGCTTCAAGTATTTGTATTTGAAGTCTCTATGTAATCTCTAAGGATAAACTATTAGAGGAATTATTGAACTTAATTATTAACTCTTAAAATCTCAATTTCTTCCCATGGAATTTGAAATGTACCCAGTCTCCCACCGAGTCTCGTTACCACATTATTTATGATCTGATACTAATTTGTAACCTCCCTAGCCACCCAAGCAGGTCCACGTCACACAATACTATCCCAAGATACACTACATAGATTCCACTCTATCAAAAGTTTGCATAGTAACACTTGGAGTAACGCGCTTTGTTGGAAGATTGGTTGTTGTCATTGATGTCAACCCTAGTCATGGGTTTTGGACTGCAAGATTGATAAAGGTATTTTGACATGAAAGACAATGCACATGCATATACAACATCCATGAATGGATAATATACATCATGTTGTTTCCAGTGGTATGTGGCACATCACGTGGATCCTCATGGTTGAGGAGAAATGAATTTTTAAAGATGACAAAGTGAAT
Source organism: Picea engelmannii (assembly GCA_009831015.1). Taxonomy (NCBI): domain Eukaryota; kingdom Viridiplantae; phylum Streptophyta; class Pinopsida; order Pinales; family Pinaceae; genus Picea; species Picea engelmannii. The sequence continues at coordinate 146,427 of ML819231.1, forward strand.
TGAAGAAGGAAGTACATGTAGGCCCTGAAGATAATTAAAGAAAATAATTACAAAATAAGAAAGTGTCAGGTCGACCCTAATGTTAAAATGAAGTGACATAAATGGTATAAATAAACATCATTATACATTTATTTTGATACAAGTTGAATTTCAGAGGAAATAAGAAGTAAAGAAGGCTGGATTTCAAGGGAGGATGAGGTCTTTTGGTGATGTGTTCTAAGGTATGTTATTTTCAGGTCATCTTATTTTTTCTATAAAAATTTTTCTAGAACGATTCAGATGGTGAAATCGCTATGGTATTGAGAAGACATATCAAGGTACCTCTGGTAAAAGTTTCAGCTCTTTATTCACTATAATTATGGAGATACACTCTGTGGAAGATAGGGTTTGTGACCAATCCTGAAGCTAGTCAATAAACATGTGTTCTGGGTAAAACAGTCATAACTTCTTCATAGAGAATCCAAATGATGTGGGACAAATTTCATTGGAAAGAGTATAGAATTTAGTTTCTTTTGTGCAAGTTTTAGAATCGTATGTTAAATATTGAGTGCGAGGCATTCTATACAAGTTCGGTCTCCTGAATAGACCAGAATTGAATCAAGTCTACCATTCTTTCTATAACTTCTTTTTGGGGAGGATTCAAGGAGTGAAACTTGGAGGAGTTTCAGAGAATAAATTGAGTAATATTATATATAGGATCAGAGTACTCCAAGAATTGAAGAATCGCAGAAATTCAAGAAGTCTCAGGAAGCATTATCAGGTTCTATGTGATGATTGGTTGATGGTGATGGTCTAATGTAAAGTTTTATTATCTTTCATATATTATTGGGTGGAAGGAAGGGGCAAGGATGGAGAGTTAAACTCTCTCTTGATATTGGAGGATTGTATCTTCCTCTTGGATTTTTATCCCTCCCTTTACATTTGGAAGTTGTAGCTACCTTTGGAAGTCATTACTTCCCTTGAACAATAACTATTGATTATTTCTCATATATTGTGCATGGTGTATTGTGGTGTATTGGTGTAACTCCTATACTATTGTTCATTCCTCATTGGATATAGTTGAATGGTTTAAGTATAAGTTGAAAAAGTTTTTAAATTGTACTTGATATTGATTCACCTCCATCTCAGTATCAACAATTGGTATCAGAGCGGGTTACCTTTAGTACACTTTAACCACTGGAAGGAAGATCCTAAGAAGAAATGGAAGACAAAATTCCAAATGGGATTCCACCATTTGATGGAAGCAATTTTTAATACTGGAGTAATAGAATGGAAACTTACTTGAAATCTCTTGGGGTAGATGTTTGGTTCTCAATAGCTTCAGGATACAATGCTTTCAAGAAACCAAAGACTGTAGCTCAGAAGGAAGCAAAAAGGAACAACAAATTGGCAATAGATACCATCCTGGATGGATTGACAGATTCAGTGAAATCCAAGGTGGGATCATGTGCATCATCAAAAGAGCTTTGGGACAAGTTACAAGACCTTTATGTAAGGGAAGACACAGAAGAAGAAGAAGTTGAAGAAAATTACAACATCTCAGATTTCAAAGAAGAAAATAGAGGTCAGTTCTTTTTCTTTAATTATGAAGGAGTAGGTCATGTTGAATTTGAATGTCCTCATCCAAGGATTGAAATAAATGACACTGAAGAAGAAAATTCCAATGAAGAAGAAGAAAATTATGAAGAAAAAATTATTCAACAAGAAGATGAGAATCTTAAAAAATTGAAGCATGTTGAGATTGAAAATAGCAAGCTCAAAGACACAGAAAGAAAACTAAGAAGTGAATTGGGTAGTTGTGAAAAGACAGTTGTAATCTTGAAGAAACAATTAGAAGACTTTGAGAAACTAAGAGAAGAAACT
>ML819231.1:148349-166384 GCA_009831015.1 Picea engelmannii
AAAGAAGTATAGGAGAAGTAAAGAATGTCTAAATGAAGAAGAAAGAAGAAGATTGTGAGAAACTTGAACAAGAAGTTGTCTCATTGAGGAAGAGCTTAAGAAACTCTCAAGTGCCAAAAGACTTAACACATCTTGGATGCATGGGTGAAACTTCATACGAAGAATATGAAAATACCAACAAGAAGGTTGAAGAAAGAGCTACACAGACAGTTGATGAGAAGTGGACCAGGATACCAGAAAGAAGGAATGAATACAAAAGAGATGAATATCCAAGAATACCTCCTACCTTTAGGAATCAAAGAAACTTCAATCAGTATGAAGGAAACTACAGAAGAATAGATCATGAACCCAGATGGACTACATCACAAAGAAGCCCACTTACTCCAAGGTATCAAATTTTTTTTCTTGGTCATTGTTATTCTTGCAAAATTTTTGGACATAAGGCAATTAATTGAAGAATCAATGAAAGGAACACATACACAAGAAACATGAATGGTGTAAATAGAAGATATGGAAATAATCATTGATTTGTCAACATAAGTTATAATTCATTTTCTCCATTGATGGACAAAAATATTGCATGCTACAAATGTAATTATCTTGCTCACAAAGCACAAGAAATCAGATATATGAAAGAAGATGTCCCTATGCCAACCATAGTATTATTGTGGTGGGAAATCCCCCTACAGACTAGCATTTAGGGTTATATTATGCATGCAGATAAGACCGAAAGAATCCTACTTTCTACCATCGTCCCAGACTTAATCCCCATTTCTTTCAAGCAAATACATGGTTAAATGAACATACCTTGTTCCGGACGTTCGATGTCGATCCTTCTTGACACTTGATTGCTTGCTAGCAGCTATCCTCCCAAGGCTGACCTGCATACAAAACAAGCAACAAACTCTACATGCTTTTTTTCTACAGATTAATGGGTTAGAGATTCAAACATATATTCACTAAACTATGAAGAACTCATATAGTGGATGGGAAAAGCGTTTCTTTATTATTAACTTTAATGAATCAACTTACAATGTCGAGACCGGCCACTGCTCCATGAACCTGATCCTGGGCTCCTCTTCAAATGTCCTCCAACTTCTTTGCTTTGTATCTCTATTTTCACAAGGACGACTAAAGGGATGGGACAATGGGAATGTACAATTGGGCAGAGTTTCTTTGCAATTATTCTCCTCTTCCAAATAGGACCCCTAACCCTTCTTTCATAGGCTAGAAGAAGTTAGGTATTTGGATGAACCCTCAACCATGCATGGCTGGAAAATTCAGTTAACTCTCCCAAAGTTGTGTGTTCTAATGAAAACTTTCCTTTTTTCATGCTTTTGTAGGTACACGCAGGTTGTTTTAGGTCAGCTAGAATGTACATGCGTGCAGTAATGGAGTAGGTCACGTGGGCCCTTATAAAAGAGTTTTTTTAAAGAGTTGTTCAACAGTGCTTTGGAAAAGGAGGGACTTGAGATGGCCTGATGCCAGGTAAGCATGTATGGTGAAAATTAGGGTTATAACAGATGCCCCCTAATGTGTGAGGTCAAAAGAGAATATGATGGCCAAAATACATTACCAATCTTTACTGATGTGCTGAACAAGTGAGCCTAGGGACTAGGAACCGGGAGGCGTTGTCTGCAAAATAACAAATGTCTCACTACGGTGGGCATACCCATGCTCGGGATAGAATAGAATCATGACTACCAATCAAATACATTATAGATCCATATCAAATAACTATATAAAGTATAGCCGCGAACAATACACAGCGGAGCTACATCTCGAAATCAAAAAGATATACATGTAGAGTATCCATCTTCTAGAAGCTATTACGGCCTGATGGCTGGAGATGAGGTCTTGAGAGCTAGAGAAACAACTTCAAAATCTTCAAAACTCAGGTAGGAGTGTAATATGAGTGTACGACTTCACTACCCAGAGGTCTTCAATGGCTCATCGGTCATGGAATAGAGAATCTTGACGATCAGACTGAAGGCTTCATTGATTTTGAAGAAAGACTTGATTAGACATTCAAGATGGCCAGGTATGAGGGCAAGAGACAAATTGCAGAGGGGCTGACTCAGGCTTGGTAGAAACTTCCCTTGGACAACAACACGACAAATGATGAGACTTAGGCAACATGACATTAATCATAATTTTACGAAGCAGGAGGCAACACAAACTCTCCATATGTTTGGAAGAATAACCAAATGGAGGAGGACAGAACTCTATGTAGTGAGAACAACTTCCCAAGGTCGTAGTACATCCCATAGTCTGACAAACAAATGGATAGATGTGCTTTATCCAAGGGTGACTCATTATGCTGCCAATAAAGAAAATACTTTTCCCTTCCTCTTTTTGGGGTATATTTGATTTTTTTTGTCTTTTTCAATGATTTTGAAAAAAGAGAATAAAGGAATGTTACATTACAATGGAGGAACGAGTGTTACAAACATACAAGTTCAAGGTGCAAGGACAAGACTGATGTTCAAAATAATGATACTCGGGAAAAATCCTCTGGGGGCCAAGGGTGTTAAGACGTAGAAGCAAAGTGCTACAAGGTTGGCATATAAGGTATGAAAACACGTTTAACAAAACACACAATGGTAACGTCCTTCAATGTAATTTTAATGAGCCCAGAGAAGGTAAGCTTGGTGGTTTTTCATATTTAGAGAGATTGAAAAAACATAAAAGGAGACTCCATTGGGGTACCTTTTTCGAAGATAGTCTAGTCGGTTTGAAAAAGGGGTAAACTAGCACCGACAAGACGTCTATTCAAAACCATTTTAATGAGTGTGATAAAGACAATATCACTCGACCATTTTTTCACTTTTAAGGAGTCTGAAAAAAGATTAACTATGGACTCCATCAGGAATGTTCTTCTGGACCAGTTTAACGAGTGTGAAATAATAAGGTCACTTGACGATCTTTTCAATATTAGGGAGTCTGAAAAGAGCTCAACTATGGACTCGGAGGGGTTCCTTTTTTGTAAGTTTAGTCCCTCAGGCCTGAAAAAGGGGTTAAATTATACCTGAGGGTACTCTTCTAGAGAATTGAAGTTCCATAGAGTATACCTTTGTTCGTATAGTTGATCGTCCGGACCAAAAAAGGGGTAAACTACCACTGAACATACGTGACTTCAAATTTCAGTTTAACGAGCATGAAAGGCCACAAGATTGCTCGACAATCTTTTCATGTTTAGAGGGTCTGAAAAGGGATTAAAAGAAGACCTGTTATATCTTTTGGGGGTCCTGAGGGTGAGGCCAAGAGCGAAGAGGAATCATGCAAATGAGGCCCAAACTCGTAATCAAGAAAAACTACAAGGACTCCCGAGCCTACAGTGATTAGAGACAACATGGATACCATAATGCAACCAGGATCTACTTAGGGAACCCATGTTCCAGTAAGCTCTACCACCAAGTTGCAACACTTCTAAAGCAACTATGATGGTTCCATGTCGTAACCTGATGGCATTGATCCTATTTCAAAGGAAAAAGACAACGAGTTACAAAAGTCAGGGTAGAAACCTAACCTACATGCTCAAGTTGATCCTCGAAAAAAATTTCACGGATCGTCAAAAATTACCCAAAATTCCAAAAAATTGTCCTGATACCCGATCATATCCCTCCCATGCAACTCCTAAATCACTCTAAATGGTTTTTGGTTTAAAGAACATGATAAGGGAGGCCAAAAAAATGACAAAAAGAGGCCAAAAAGTCTATAAACAAAAGCCGACAGCTCATTATCACCATTGCTGATTTGGAAATTGACTCTGGAGCCAAAAGACCCCCTTGGATAAAAGTGGTGATTCTGGGAGCTACAGTGGAGGAAACGAACTTCTGTCTAGACCAAGTAAGTACAAACTCTCCTATATTGTATTATAAGTATTTCTTTTTGCATTGGGTTTCATTTTTTAGGGGGGTGTCGACCTTTAAAAGGTCAGCCCTAGGTCCACGTGGGCTGTCTCAGGACAAGCTGCGTGTACATTCAGACAAAGCAAACTCTGCACGCGTGTACACACGACTGTCATTATTACAACCCGTGTGGACCCCCTTATTGAATGAAAAAGGCATAAAGACAAAGGTTAACTCTCCTGAACCTTGGTGTTTTGCAGGATGTATGTCCACTGGAGAGAAAGAGAGCATGAAGAAGTTAGTGAGTTTGTTGGGGAAGACCTCAATGTTGTGGATGCCTTGATGCAGTGTGGGTTACTCAAGATTTTCCTATGTCCGTTTATGTGGGAACAACCTAGGCTACTGAATGCCTTGGTTGACTACTGGCATCCGGATGCAGAGGCCTTCATGTTAGAAGGGCAGTCATTGGTGCCCACGACTGAGGAGATTTACTTTTTGACTGGCCTCTCCAAAAGGGGGGAACCAGTCAACTTCCGGACTTTTCCTTCGAGGCCGCATAACATAGTAGAATTGATGGGTCTATACTGTGCGGATGATACAGACCGCTCGATATCGCAGGTTGCCATAAGCAATATCACTGACTTATCGCTACAAGCGATAGTGTTTCTTATTGGGCGAATCACTGGTTCTGCAGCTCTATATCAGGCGTCCCGTGCACAGATGAACTGTGTAGTCTAGTGCTTAAATGCACAATTTTTTTATTGGAGTACCACATTGCTTGAGTGTATGAAGAGACAGTTGACAGATTGTCATTTGCATACATAGAGGAACTTTGGGTTCGGGACCATTCTGTGCTCATTCTTTTTTGAGAGAGTTCTGAGTTTTAGTCCTCGAGTAGTGGTACGAGGACATCATGCCTCTCTTCCTGCTATGTGTAGATGGGCAGTATTACTGCCATGATAGGGTGGTGGAAGGACCAATGAGTCCTTCGACGATGACTTCTTTGTGTGGTTACAGCGAGAGATCTCGGTTATAGAGGATTACCCCTATGCTGGGATTGATTTCTCGAGAGACCCTGAGATACTAGTACCTCCTGGTGAGGAGCGAGGGGAGATGGGTAAGTCTCCAACTTTGTAGTTTTTTTTTGTTAAACATATGTAATTTTTATGTTGTTTTTGTTATATATATCATTTTTTTTGTTATACCAGATTATTTGACAGATATGTGTTCATTGTGTGCAGCTGTGGGACCAGTGTGACTGACTAACTATGCGACGAACAGGCGTCATCCTTGGCTAGGGGCCACACCTACCGTCGCAGGGGGACCATAAATAGTAGGATATCTTCTAGCTGAGGAGGATGAGAGGGTATTGAGATGAGTCGAGTGGAACTTTACTGCGCTCACTCGCATGGTCTGTATGGCAGAGATTGAGGACCTGCCACCATCTATGTAGCCTCATGTAGTGGGGGCACCATAGACCTGGGTCCGATTGTTTCGGCGTTTAGCCAATGCTGTGGATCAATATAACAGGGCCCATAGGCCTTGACCTTAGCTAGACATTTTTACGTGCCACGAGCACTACTTGTATATATGTTTTGAGGGCATAAGCCCCGTGACTTATTATTGGTCATACTTTTGAGGCGCTTGCATCCATCTGTGTACTCTAGTTACTTTATGATATTATATATGGTTTTTATGTATTTTGTGTCTTATGGATCATGTGTGCAAAAAATGTATTTACATGTTTATGTGAATGTTCTTTCATATGTGTGCAAGATCCCAATCTAAAATTTGATTAGCTAGAGTATCTATAACTTGGTTTAATCTCCTAGGAACATGAAAATATGTAATATAATCAAAGTTTTGTTCTAAGAGGCGTACCCTAAGGAATCATTGGTGTAAAGTTGGATCATAAGCCTAGTATACTCTGTTTAACTGAGACACAACCAGTTGAGCGTCGAGATAGACCCGGAGATGAGAGATACCAAATAACAAAGCGTCTCAAAGCAACTCAATAACTACACAATACTCGAAGACATTGTTTGTGGTGTCACCTAAGAATATACGTCCAGAAGATAATAACTAGCCTTGAGGTGTAAAGATTACCCAAGCTGCAGAGGCAAGCCTCCGAGTGTGCTGACTAGCACTGTCTTCATACCCAACGAACACCTCAAAATCACTTGACATCTGCCACAGTGATGAAAGATAACATCAACGACACATCCATAACACTAAAAGAAACTAGAAAGTAATAGTACAAATACTATACATATGTTACAAAAAGTTACCCACAGTGACCTGCCTATGAGTAATACTTCTTGAGGTAGTGCCCATTTCTAGGCTCTGCCAAAGCATTCCCTTAAAATTGAACCAGATAATAAGCGCCCTTTTTTAAAACCTCTTTTATGATGAAAGGTCTGAACCACATGGGTTTGAATTTTCCTGCACCCAGGGGGTCCTTATCTTGGTCATAGACCAGGACAAGGTCACCTTCAGAGGAAATCTGAGGATGAACGGACCTATCATACTGACACTTGACCTTATGTTTGTGAGCCTCATTGGCCAGGGCTGCATCATGACGCTACTCATTGAGTTGCTCAAGGTATACTAACCCTTCTTCAAGTGGAGAAGTATCTGGCAATAATTGTACTACCAACATTAGAGACGGGATCTAACATTCAATAGGAAAGACTGCCTCCAGCCCGTAAATGAGTTGGAAAGGTGAGAAACCAATTGTACTCTTAGCAGATGTTCAGTAAGCCCATAATGTCGAGTATAACATCAAATGAAAATTTGACTTGGCTGAGTTGATCATTCATTGTAGAATGGTCTTAAGAGTTTTGTTCACATCTTCCACCTGACCATTAGCTTGGGGGCAGTAGGGTGAGGAATGTTCTTGTCGTAATCCAAGATTTGACGTTAACTTAGTCATCATCTGGTTCTAAAAGTGACTTCCATTATCAGTGACAATCTCCCTGAGGACGCCAAACCTTACTATTATCTGATTGAATAAAAAGAGAGCTGCAGTCTCTCCATCATCTTTAAACATTGGCATAGCTTCAACCCACTTTGTGAAGTAGTCTACAACTATGATGATATAGCGGTGCCCCCTTGCTGAAGGAGGGTTTCATGTAGTGTAATCAATCCCCCACTTGGTGAAGGGAGCAACTGTGATGACAGGAAACATGGGAGCGGGATGTGCCCTCATCTTTCAAGAGAAGATTTGGCACAAGTGGCACCTCTTGACCGATTCAATACAATATTTGATAAGTGTCGGCCAGAAGAAACCTAATCGTAGAATATTTTGGGCTGTTTCCAACCCGGACACATGACCACCACAAGCTCCAGTATGGTAATCATTAAGCATGATAATGGCTTCTTCGTTAGTGACACATCATCGCAGGATGTAGTTTACACCTCTCCGATACAATGTATCATCGAGTATGAGATAATTCTTAGCCTGATGGCATATGCATCAATGCTCATCACGAGAAGCAGAGGTGGGGAACTTCAAAGTCTGGAGATAGATAAGTATATCTCCATACCAAGGATCCGAAGAGGTGATAAAAAACAGATCTCTTCTGATAGGCGACTCTTCGGGCACGAGATCACCTGACTCAACCAGAAGTTCCAAAATAAGTTCTGTGAAGATGAGTGACTTTTTGGATTTCGCCGAAACGAAATCTAAGTCAAACTCTTGGAGGATGACTATCCATCTACTAATGTTTCTGCCTATTACCCGTCATTTCAACATGTACTAAAATGTATTGAATACAACAATGATGGTGGTCTTGTGAAACAAAACATAATGACGGAACCATTGAACATCATGGACTGCTGCCAACACAAGTTTTTCAATATGAGAATAATTGAGTTCTGGTCCTACAAGGCCTCGACTCAGGTAATAAATGACATATTCTGAGAACAAGTCATCTTCCTGAACTAAGACCATGCCAATGGTTGACTCTGTTGCAGCCAGATATAATAATAAATCATTGTTATAGTTAGGTGGTTGAAGCAGAGGGGCAGTTGTGAGTGCATGTTTCAATGCGGTGAAAGAACATTGAGCAGCTTCGTCCCAATGAAAAGGAACGTCTTTTTTAAGTAAGCGCATAAATCCCTTGGTGATCTTGGCATAGTTAGCGATGAAGCGTCTTAGAAAATTCGCCTTGCCTTGTAGACTCTGAAGTTGAAGGATTATGCGTGGGGGGGGCAACTGAATTATTGCCTCAACCTTGAGAGGATCGACCATGATACCTGTTGTTGACACTATGAAACCTAACAAACATTTGGATGCTACGCAAAAGTTGCATTTGTTTGGATTCAAGCAAATCCAGAAGTAGCGACAACACTCAAAGATAAGTTGGAGGTGTGTGGGATGATCCATTCTCTTGCGAGATTGAGATGCTAAATCATCTAAATAGGCCTAGAATCTATGCTTGAGGTCATGGAAAGAAAAATACATGTCCCGCTAAAAGGTGGCTCCAACATTTTTGAGACCAAAAGGCATGTTACGATACGCGAATGTACCCCATGGACAAATGAATGTTGTTTTGTGCTGGTCTTCAGGTTTGATTTGGATTTGATTATATCCTGAAAAACCATCCATGAAAGAGAAGGCCTTGCAACCCACACATTCATAAATTATCTAGTCGATGAATGGTGTGGGAAAATTATCTTTGGGACAGGCCTTGTTCAAATCATGGAACTCTATACATACATGAATTGTGCCTTGTTTTTTATTGACCGACACGGGATTTGACACCCATTGGGTCAAATGGATAGGATAGATAAAATTGGCTTTTAGTAGTTTCTCAACCTCAACCTTAATGGTTGCTGCTTTCTTGGGGTTAACTTGACGAAGCTTGTGTCGGACAGACTTGGCATCTGGATAAGTTGTTTTTTCATGTTCAACTATTTTTGGATCAATGCATGGAATTTCCTCATAAGACCAGGCAAAAATGTCGTGGAATTATTTAAAAAGATCTATATAGATGTGAATCTCTCTAGGTAAGCAGTCAGCTCCGACGAAATAATTCCCCACAATGCCAGGGTTTCGGTAGATATTAATTGGTAAGGTTTCAACGATAGTTTCCATATTACCTTCAGCATAAACCTCGGTAGATTTTCAGGGATTAATAGGACAAGACCTATCTCCCTTCATAGTCAAGGTAAATTCTCTAGCTTTGATTATGCTTAACTCTAGGAGGAAGTATGATCTGTGATGAAAATCCTCCCAGGGTTTGTCTAGACTAGTCATTGCCTCAATTATAGATTCATCTGAGGGCAAGACTAAGTCTAATGAATCGGTGTCAGCGAGAGAATCCTGAGCCCAAATAATCTCTAGAAGTGGATCGAACTCTTGTGCAGGAGTTGGATCGGTGTTTCCTGAAGCTTGCTGGACTAAAGAGTATGTTAGTTTAGTTGCGGACAAGGGCATGGACATGCCCGGGTGCCCTATCCCATCCATTGTGACCGATGGGGAAGGAAGTATCCATGGATCGTCAAAGTAAGTCATGCAGAATGACGAAACTTCAAAAATTTCAACCTTATGGTGATTGGATATAAACTTGATATCGCCTTGAGGGGGTGGGTAATCGAAGGTACCCATCAAATATGGGCACAAACCAACACCTACATTGACTATACCCGGTTGAGGATTATCAATCATCGAGACCGTGGATGCCCCCAATGAAGAGTCAGGTCTGGAGAAAGACAGTTGATCGATGGTCACTATTCGGCCCTCGTGTGGAAACAACAAGACCTGAAAAACTGTAGCAACCACAGCTTGCATGGCATAAGTACAACTCCTTCCTAACAAGAGGTTATAGTTGAGAGGCGCATCGACTACCTCTACCTCGACACACACGATCTTCCCTCCTAACTACACGGGGAAATAGGGAATGATACCATGTGGTCGGAGCGAATGACCTTCAAAAGTAGTGAGGAGAGTAGGTGATAGAGACAAAACGGGTTGGCCAACGTCCTTCCAACATGCCAATAGCATAACATATGTCAAGGATCCCTCATTGACCACCGTGCGGAAGATATTCTGAGTAAAATTTTTTGTGGGATAAGCCACGACTATCTGAAACGCTACATGGTAAGGTAGACGAGTTTTTAGGTCGGTTGTATCCATCATGATTGTACCTGGATTACAAGTCTCCGTAGATCCTAAAGCAGTTAACAAGGCTTTCCTCTGGGAAGGGAAACTTTGGAGGACCTCCAAAGTGGACATCGCACAAGGGGTTTGCGATAAATCTTCCACCATAGAATAGTTCTGGGAGGCCCTTGCATTTGGGTTGTGAGAAGCGTTTTTGAACACACCTTTGGGGATGCGTGTCATTGTTTTTCCCAACATCTTCTCAATCTGTAGAGGAAGAGATGGGAGTTCGGTTTCTTTGCCCTTCTTAGAAGTGCTTGGTTTACTATAGTGATGCGCTCTAGTCGATATAAAAGCATCACCCCTCACCATATATACATTCGCCGATGCGGGGTTGTTTGAAGATGGAGAGGGTCCTTGGCTACCCCCTTCTGTGCTTATAGAGGCTTGGCTTAGATTTTTCCCATGTTGAAATGGATTGGTTAACACAACAGGCTTTTGCTATGTCACAAACTTTTCAGCCTCTGCAAGTCGAGGACATAAATGGGTCGGGTGGTCTTCCGTGCATAAGTTGCATGGATACCTCTCCTTCTGTTTTTCAGTGGTGGCTCCGCCAACATTATCGGTGGGTTTTTTATCCCCCTTACCCTTCTTTCGTTGTTTTCTCTTTCCTTCAAGATTCTAGGTGGCCTTTGGATTAGTCGATTGCACTGTGTGTACATCCGACATTTTGGTAGGGAGAGCAGCCAAAGCAGTAGTTTGGCTGACCGCTGTGTGTTGTATAGACAACTATTGCAATTTCTTCGTCAATTTCTCAGCGGGCTTTGTTTGTGCTAAACCAACAATACCATCAGCATGTGGTCCAACTCTATGTCTGGTGTTATCAAGTATTGAGCATGGTGCATCTGGCAAGATCTCGTATAATAAACTGGACTGAGAATAGATTAGCTCAATTCACTGAGCTCTCATGATGGCATCTTCTTTGGAAAATACTCCCGACGTCGTGACGTCTTTGGACAACTGTGGGTCCAAAGACTTAAGGAACCACTCGAGCGGGAATGCTAGTGGGAGCGGTACCTTAATTAAACTCTTTCAGCGTCTCCATTCTCGGATGTGATCAGAGATATAGTTCGCCTTTGTTTGTGAGAAATTGGCCAGCAATTCGGTGCCAGCGTCATATCTCACAGGTAACTAGAAATGGTTTAGGAAAGACATCGCCAATTCGCTGAAGGAAGAGTATCTTGAGTGATCGAGATCAATGTACCATTTCGTGAAACTCCCAATGAGAGTACATTGAAACAATCACAAATTTATAGAGTCGTCTTTCAAGGAGTTAGATGAGCACCAAAGATGGAAGGTAGTCACATGATCTCCTGGATCTTCGTTAGTCTTGGCTTCAAACTTTGGGATGTCCGAAGGAAACTTCGTCGGCATAGCACGCCAATGCAGATCGTGACAGATAGGGTCATTCAACAACCTTGTCAAGTCTGGAAAATGCAAGGTTGCCAGGAAGGGTAGTTTGGGTTGTTGGTGATAACTGGGGAAAAAGGGGCTTGGAGTTTGACTGGCACCAGGTTGCCAGGAAAAGTTTAGCTACTGGCCTAGGTTCTGGTAAAATCCATGGCCATGGCCAGCATATGGATTTTAGATGTGAGGAGACATCGTCGGCTGATTTCGAAAATAGGACATAGATGGTTGGGAATGGATTACATTCGAAGGACTTTGGGAAGGATTGCCCCATGTCAGTCCCGTGGGGATAGGAATAGTGCTTTGTCCGGGGTTCCATTGATTGTGAAAGGAATTACCTCAGATCAGTATTCCTGACGAGGGAACGTATCCCTGCCAAGAATTCCAAGGCCTTGATGCGGAAGAAGTTCATGGGTGTGCCTCTTGTGCAGGAATAGTACCCTGCATAGGAATAGATTGTCTGAAACTAGGGTTGCCCCTAGTTGGGAAAGTAGTGGATGAAAATGCATCATTACCAAACACACCGAACAAAGAAAATAGTGTCAAACCTACTCGCATATTATGCGAAGGTGGTCCTTGAATCCCTGCTCCAAGTAAACTATGGTGTGCAGGTGGCCCGAAAGATTGCTGATGCGTGCCACCGAGTGAAGGGGATGAAGGAGGTATATGACCTCTCCCATAAGGGAAAGCGTTAAAAGGAGTAGGAATTCCCCCAATGTGTCCTTGAAGAGGAGCATTACAGATCCCTGCCCATAGACCCAAAGTATGTGAAGTGGAGTATGAAAGTACAAGACTTGTACCTGAACTAGGCATCTCGTATGAGAACCGAGGGCCTGTCGCACTTGGTGTGAAAGGGGTTGTGTCCGCCGCCAGAGATAGTATCGGACCAATGTGCGATGTAGAGGTGGTCGAGACCATGGTGGCTCATATCGGTGACAGTGGGTTAGGAGGTGGAAACTCTCCTGTGGTGACAACTGTAGTAGGAATTGAAGAATTCCCAGAAGGAGTAACAACATTTGTTTCCATTGCTGCATGCAACACTGTCTAGCACTCGTAAGGATGAATCGGTACGATGGTGGGTGCTGAAATATCAGTGGAGGAGGTTTCAACTAGACCAAAAGCTTTCACTCCAAGGTCTAAAATGGTTGATTCCTCTGGATGTTGGTCGGGCACAATTACGTGTGACCTGGTCGCTTCAAAAGACCCTTGTTGGTCTAGTTTTTGCCTTAGTGGTGGTCGGGGTGGCTCCAGTGTAACAGGCGGCAGGACAAGAAGCCTTCATGACCAGTGAAGCTTGTGATACTCCACTGTGTGACTAGATCAAAGAAACTCTAGGGTGTTCTAGTCGTTCAAAAATAACACACACCAAAAAAAGTCCCTATAAGATAAGACAGGCAAACACTAAATTAATTGGAAGAACATTTACAACAACCAACACTAGAGAAACCTACCAGTGCAAGTGCAACTCAAACACGGAAGCACCCTCTGGGTATACTCTGCAAAGCGTGGCCATATTTCTATACTAGGTACCACGATATACCCCCGCAGTCACCTATGTACGTCCCTAAAAAAGATAGCCAACTAGGTTTCCAGCGTGCGAACAGTCATCAGGCAGGTACAGTCGAAAGTCATATAGACCACAATGAGTAGGGTATCGATCCTAAAACCTATCAAGGGTATCGAGAGAAATTAGTCCGAAATACAACTGAGGACCTCAAACAGATTCGAGACCCACAAAGCTCCGTGGCAAATGCAATTGACAGAATCCCAAGACAAGCCCTATATATGTGTTCTCCACTACGGCTGGTCCAACTTTGGAGGGGTTATCTTCGCTACCTTTCCGCACGTGAAATCATGTTTATCCCCTGTGTTAGAGGGGGGTCTCAGATAACTTTCACGATACTGGACTTGGACAATCGCTAACTCAGACTCCAATGTTTGATTTTAATGGCCTTGAAGAGTTTCCTCTCTAACCTAATCCAAGGCCCTAATCCTGAACTAGTTGGTTAACCCTACAAACATAAAAGTCTAATGATTTTTAGATTTAGCGTTAATTTTATGGCTTGTCTTACGTCAAAGGGTATGAAAGTGAAGCTAGTGATGTTTGAAAGATGAAAGTAAAAATGAATAGAAAGCTGGAAACAAAAATATTCACTTAACGCAAATTTTCAACAACTTTTCAAAATAAATAAATAAAGAATTTTCTAAGATCTTTTGAACAACAAACTTAAAGTAGGATTTCACTCGACTACAAGCTACTTACGATCTAAGTAAACTATCAAGAAATTAAGAAAGCAAAGACTTTTCCCTGGTTACTAATGCAAAACCACACTTTTCAACCAAACAAAGAAATGAAATATTTTTTTATTTTTTTATTTGAATGCTCACAAAGCAAAAAGGAAAAATATCAACAAGTCAAAAACCATGAAAACATTCTGGCCTAATCGCAGATCGCAAAGAATCAATTCAAGAAATTACACACTAGCAACTTAAAAAATGACTCTCACACTTGTCTAAAAACCCTAAAGAAAATTTTGATGAAAAAAATTTTAAATGAAAAAAGAAAGCTATTGCTGAGATTAAACCGAAGCTACTGAATGCTAGGATAGAGATTCAAAAACCTGGGAGGTTTAACTCTTGTCAAGGAAAAATATGATTGCCTTACCCTCAACAAAAACTATCCTTCACAAGCACACTACTGACAATTCAACAAAAAGCGTGTGCACACGAGCTGTTTAGAGCCAGAGGGCATGTACAAGTGTATTGGCCTTATACAGGTAGTGTGTATCTCTAAAATTTTGAAACAAATAAAAACAGACAATCCAAACCAGGAAGAGACCACTGATACTGAGAACCGGGATCTCTCAAGAGCTTAGACACTTTCTTTAATAGAAAAAAGAAAAACAATGTAAGGAAAAATTTGTAAAACAAACCAATATGAGATGAACCCTAAGATATAGACTGCAAACAACCAAGACTTAGAAAGAGTTCTAGAAAACCACTGAGAATGACTGATTCTGACAGGGAAGAGGATGACTTTCTCAAAATTTTCTGGAATCATACACGCTACTGTTACTTCTTCAACTAGCGTTTACACACGGCCTGTAAGGAATTAGGGCACGGGTACACGTGTGAAGACCTTATGTAAGCCGCATGTACCTCTGCGGGTCTCAAAAAAACACAGTCAAGCAAAGAACAAATATTATTGGTATGGAAGACCAGAATCTCTGTTAGCTCAGATTTCACAGAAACTTCAAAAAACAGGAAAGAAAACCAGTCTTTTAAAAATACCCAAAAATATTCCCAAGAACCCTAGAGATTCCCCCAGTATGGTCGCCAATTCTGTTGTGGTGGGAAATCCCCCTACGGACTAGCATTTAGGGTTATATTATGCATGCAGATAAGACCGAAAGAATCCTACTTTCTACCGTCGTCCCATACTTAATCCCCATTTCTTTCAAGCAAATACATGGTTAAACAAACATACTTTGTTTTGGACGTTCAATGTCAATCCTTCTTCACGCTTGATTTCTCGCTAGCAGCTATCCTCCCAAGGCTAACTTGCATACAAAACAAGAAACAAACTCTACATGCATTTGTTCTATAGATTAATGGGTTAGAGATTCAAACATATATTCACTAAACTATGAAGAACTCATATAGTGGGAGGGGAAAAGCGTTTCTTTATTATTAACTTTAATGAATCAAATTACAACGTCGATATCGGCCACTGCTCTGCGAACCTGATCCTGGGCTCCTCTTCAAATGTCCTCCAACTTATTTTCTTTGTATCTCTCTTTGCACAAGGATGGCTAAAGGGTTGGGACAAGCGGAATGTACAATTGGGCAAAGTTTCTTTACAATTATTTTCCTCTTCCAAATAGGACCCCTAACCCTTCTTTTATAGGATAGAAGAAGATAGGTATTTGGATGAACCCTGGCTGGAAGATTTAGTTAACTCACCCAAAGTTGTGTGTTTCGTCGACAACTTTCCTTTTTTTGTACTTTTGTAGGTACACGCGGTTTGTTTTAGGTCAGCTAGCATGTGCACGCATGTAGTAATGGAGTAGGGTGTGTGGGCCCTTATAAAAGAGGGTTTTTAAAGAGTTGTTCAACAATGCTTTGGCAAAGGAGGGATCTGAGATGGCCTGATGCCAGGTAAGCATGTATGGTGCAAATAATGTAAAGAAGAAGATGAATGGTACATAGACAGTGGATTTTCTTCACACATGACTAGGGATCAAGACAAATTCATCATCTTTAAGAGAAAGGGTGACAATGCTGCATTTGGAGATGACTCGTCTGCCAAAATACTTGGAGAAGTTGTAGTAGAGCTTGGAAGAAAAAATGTAAAAGAAAAGAATGTTCTATTGGTTGAAGACTTGAATCATAATCTACTCAGTGTTAGTAAAATGTGTGATCAAGGATACACTCTTACGTTTGATTCCCAAAAATGTAAAATCAGAGAAAATAACTCAGGAAGATTGGTTGCAACTGCAACAAGAAGACCGAACAACATATACATCCTATACATGAAGAAGAGAGAGAAGACAAAAGCCACACAAAAGGATTCTAAGGAAGAACAAGTCCCAAAGACAAAAAATAAGGATGAAGTATTATTGAGTGCCACATGTTTAGGGGGAGCAGCCCCAAAGAAGAGTGTTACATTTTTCCATTAAACTCAGGGGGAGCAACCCTAACCTTTGACATTGATGTCAAAGGGGGAGAGAAATTGGGATCATGATGATAGGGGGAGCATGAGTGTTGCCATCAATGACAAAGGAGGAGATTGTTGGAAGATTGGTTGTTGTCATTAATGTCAACCCTAGTCATCATGGATGATTTTAGGGGCTAAATTTCGCTCATGGGCTAATTTTCCATGGCTTTTCCAAAAATGAGATTCGCTATTTTAAAAATGATTCGCCCAAATTCTATAGGATAAAATTATTTTACCTTAAAAATCGGCAAAATTTTATAAAAACTATATAAAATACTTAGAAATTTAAATATTTAAAAAATAAAAATGCCAATCATTTATAGTTAGCATATGAAGGATTAGTAAGATTTGCCAAGGTTTCTAAATTTTAAAATAATTTTCCATCCTTAAAATTATCCCTGCCAGTCATGGGTTTTGGACCACAAGATTGATAAAGGTCTTTGGACATGAAAGACAATGCACATGCATATAAAACACCCATGAATGGATAATATACATCATGTTGTTTCTAGTGGTATGTGGCACGTCACGTGGATCCTCATGGTTGAGGAGAAATGAATGTTTAAAGATGACAAAGTGAATTGAAGAAGGAAGCACATGTAGGCCCTGAAGATAATTAAAGAAAATACTTACAAAATAAGAAAGTGTCAGGTCGTTCCTAATGTTAAAATGAAGTGACATAAATGGTATAAATAAACATTATTATACATTCATTTTGATACAAGTTGAATTTTAGAGGAAATAAGAAGTAAAGAAGGCTGGATTTCAAGGGAGGATGAAGTCTTTTGGTGATGTGTTCTAAGGTATGTTATTTTCAGGTCATCTTACCATTTTTTCTATAACTTTTTTTTCTAGAACGCTTCAGATGGTGAAATCGCTATGGTATTGAGAATACATATCAAGGTACCTCTAGTAAAATGTTCAGCTCTTTATTCACTATAATTATGGAGATACACTCTGTGGAAGATAGGGTTTGTGATCAGTCCTGAAGCTAGTCAATAAACAAGTGTTCTAGGTAGAACAGTCATAACTTCTTCATCGAGAATCCAAATGATGTGGGATGAATTTCATTAGAAAGAATACAAAATTTAGTTTCTTGTGTACGAGTTTCAAAATCGTAGGTTAAATATTGAGCACGGGGCATTCTGTATAAGTTCGGTCTCCTGAATAGAGCAGAATTGAATAAAGTCTACCATTTTTTCTATAACTTCTTTTTGGGGAGGATTCAAGGAGTGAAAATTGGAGGAGTTTTAGAGAATACATTGAGTAATATTATATATACGATCATAGTACTCTAATAATTGAAGAATCACAGAAATTCAAGAAGTCTCAGGAAGCATTATCAGGTTCTATGTGATGATTGGTTGATGGTGATGATCTAATGTAAAGTTTTATTATCTCTCATATATTCTTGGGTGGAAGGAAGGGGCAAGGATGGAGAGTTCAAATCTCTCTTGATATTGGAGGATTGCATCTTCCTCTTGGATTTTTATACCTCCCTTTACATTTGGAAGCTATAGCTACCTTTGGAAGTCATTACTTCCCTTGAGCAATAACTATTGATTATTTCTCATATATTGTGCATGGTGTCTTGTGGTGTATTGGTGTAACTCTTATACTATTGTTCATTTCTCATTGGATATAGTTGATAGGTTTAAGTATAAGTTGAAAAAGGTTTTAACTTGTACTTGATACTGATTCACCCCAATCTCAGTATCAACAATTGGTATCGGAGCGGGTTACCTTCAGTACACTTTAACCACTGGAAGGAAGATCCTAAGAAGAAATGGAAGACAAAATTCCAAATGGGATTCCACCATTTGATGGAAGCAATTTTGAATACTGGAGTAATAGAATGGAAACTTACTTGAAAGCTCTTGGGGCAGATGTTTGGTTC
>ML819231.1:166484-178139 GCA_009831015.1 Picea engelmannii
TACGTAAAAATTAAGATAGATACGAGGTGTAGAAAAACATGTATTTAAACTCTGCAATGTTTTCATCTTGGTCAACTTCAAAAAATTCTAGAAATTATAATATTCATCCGTTAAATTCAAAATGATAGTCATAATAAAATAGATTCTCTCTAGATTGTTGCAGTATATTTGTTTATTCAAAACATAAGTTTAATAATAAAAACATTGTTGTAGAAATAAGTAACTCATTATCATTCATTTCGTGTTTAAGAAACATACTGTTAAACAATTGTCAAATTGACATATCAAATCGTGATAAAAAAAAATTGAAAAATAGTCATTAGAAAGCTAACACAATTCTTCACAAGTTTTTTTTTTACTGTAAAGTGAAATTATAAATAAATAAAATACTTTTATATGTCGGAAGTTGAATAACTTGTGAAAATATAGTTTTTTTTCTCATAAAACAAGCAAAAGTGTAACCCACCTTCATGATTTCACCCATTTGATTTTTTTTGTCTTTTTCAAAGATTTTGGAAAAAAGAATAAAGGAATGTTACGTTACAGTGGAGGAACGAGTGTTACAAACATACAAGTTCAGGGTGCAAGGACAAGACTGATGTTCAAAATAATGATACTCGGGAAAAATCCTCTGGGGTCCAAGGGTGTTAAGACGCAGGAGCAAAGTGCTACAAGGCTAGTGTATAAGGTATGCAAACGCGTTTAACAAAACACACAATGGTAACGTACTTTGATGTAAGTTTAACGAGCTCAGAGAAGGTAAGCTCGGTGGTTTTTCATATTTAGAGAGTCTGATAAAACATAAAATGAGACTCCATTGGGGTACATTTTTTGAAGATAGTCTAGTCGGTTCGAAAAAGTGGTAAACTAGCACCGACAAGATGTCTATTCAAAACCATTTTAATAAGTGTGATAAAGACAAGATCACTCGGCCATTTTTTCACTTCCAAGGATTCTGAAAAAATATTAACTATGGACTCTGTCAAGAATGTTCTTCTGGACTAGTTTAATGAGTGTGAAAGAATAAGGTCACACAACGATCTTTTCAATTTTAGGGAGTCTGAAAAGAGCTTAACTATGGACTCTGAGGGGTTCCTTTTTCATAAGTTTAGTCCCTCAGGCCTGAAAAAGGGGTAAAATTATACCTGAGGGTACTCTTCTAGATAACTGAAGTTCCATAGAGTATACCTTTGTTCGTACAGTTGACCATCCAGACCGAAAAAGGGGTAAACTACCGCAGAACAGACATGACTTCAAATTTCAGTTTAACGAGCGTGAAAGGCCACAATATCGCTTGACAATCTTTTCATGTTTAGAGGGTCTGAAAAGGGCTTAAAAGAAGACCTATTATATCTTTTGGGAGTCCTGAGGGTGAGGCCAAGAGCGAAGAGGAATCATGCAAATGAGGCCCAAACTCGTAATCAGAAAAAACTACAAGGACTCCTGAGCCTACAATGATTAGAGATAGCATGGATACCATAATGCAACCAGGATCTACCTAGGGAATTCATGTTCCAGTAAGCTCTACCACCAAGTCATGACACTTATAAAGCATCTATGATGGTTCTGTGTCATAACCTGATGGGATCAATCCTATGGCAAAGGAAAAAGACAACGAGATACAAAAGTCAGGGTAGAAACCTAACCTACATGCTCAAGTTGATCCTCGAAAAAAATTTCACGGATCGTCTAGAATTACCCAAAACTCCAAAAAACTGTCTCGATACCCGATCATATCCCTCCCATGCAACTCCTGAATCACTCTAAATGGTTTTTGGTTTAAAGAACATGATAAGGGAGACTAAAAAAATGACAAAAAGAGGCCAAAAAGTCTATAAATAGAAGTTGGTAGCTCATTATCACCATTGGTGATTTGGAAAATGACTCTAGAGCCAAAAGACCCCCTTGGATAAAAGTGGTGATTCCGAGAGCTACAGTGGATGAAACGAACTTCTGTCTGGACCAAGTAAGTACAAACTCTCCTATATTGTATTTTAAGTCTTTCTTTTTGCATTGGGTTTCATTTTTTAGGGGGGCGTCGACCTTTAAAAGGTTGGCCCTAGGTCCACGCGGGTTGTCTCAGGGTAGGCCGCATGTACATTCAGGCAGAGTAAAATCTGCATGTGTGTACACATGACTGTCACTATTACAACCCACGTGGACCCCCTTATTGAATGAAAAAGGCTTAAAAACAAGTGCTAACTCTCCTGAACCTTGGTGTTTTGCAGGATGTATGTCCACTGGAGAGAAAGAGAGCATGAATAAGTTAGTGAGTTGGTCGGGGAAGACCCCAATGCTCGGGATGCCTTGATGTAGTATGGGTTACTCAAATTTTTCCTATGTCCTTTTATGCAGCCACAACCTAGGCTACTGAATGCCTTGGTTGACTACTGGCATCCAGATGCAGAGGCATTCATGTTAGAGGGGTATTCATTGGTGCCCACGACCAAGGAAATTTACTTTTTGACTGGCCTCTCGAGGAGGGGGGAACTAGTCAACTTCCATACTTTTCCTTCGGGGCCACATAACATAGTGGAATTGATATGTCTATATTGTGTGGATGATATAGACCGCTCGAGCTCACAGGTGCCCATAAGCAAGATCAATGACTTATCATTGCAAGCGATAGTGTTTCTTATTGGGAAAATCACTGGTTTTGCGGCTCTACATCAGGTGTCCTGTGCACAGATGAACTGTGCAGTCCAGTGCTTAAATGCACAAATTTTTTATTGGAGTACCACATTGCTTGAGTGTATGAAGAGGTAGTTGACAGATTTTCGTTTGCGGACATAGAGGAACTTTGGGTTCGGGACCATTCTGTGCTCGTTCTTTTTTGAGAGAGTTCCAAGTTTTAGTCCTCGAGTAGTGGTACGAGGACATTAGGCCTCTCTTCCTGCTATGTGTAGATGGGCAGTATTACTTCCGCGACAGGGTGGCGGAAGGACCAATGAGTCCTTCGACGATGAATTCTTTGTGTGGTTGTCACGATAGATCCCGGTTATAGAGGATTAGCCCTATGCCGGGATTGATTTCTCGAGAGACCCTAAGATATCAGTACCTCCTAGTGAGGAGCGAGGGGAGATGGGTAAGTCTCCACCTTTGTAGTTTTTTTTTTGTTAAACATATGTAATTTTTATGTTGTTTTTGTTATATATATCATTTTTTTTGTTATACCAGAGTATTTGACAGATATGTGTTTGTTGTGTGCAGATGTGGGACCAGTGCAACCGACTGACTATGTGAGAAACAAACATTGTCCTCGACCAGGGGTCGCACCTGCTACCGCAGGGGGACCAACAGTAGCAGGAGATATTCCAGTCGGGGAGGCTGAGAGGGTATTGAGACAAGTCAAGAGGAACTTTACTTCTCTCACTCGCACGCTCCCTATGGTAGAGATTGAGGACCTGCCACCATCTATGCAGCCTCATGTAGTGGGGAAACCATGGACCTGGGTCCGGTTGTTTCGGCGTTTAGCCAATGCTGTGGATCAGTATAACAGGGCCCACAGACCCTGACCTTAGCTAGACATTTTTACGTGCCACAAGCACTAATTGTATATATTTTTTGAGGGCATAAGCCCCGTGACTCGTTATTGGTCATACTTTTGAGGTGCTTGCATCCATCTGTGTACTCTAGTTACTTTATGATATTATATATGTTTTTTATGTCTTTTGTGTCTTATGGATCATGTGTGCAAAAAATGTATTTACATGTTTATGTGAATGTTCTTTCATATGTGTGCAAGATGCCAATCTAAAATTTGATTAGCTAGAGTATCTATAACTTGGTTTAATCTCCTAGGAACATGAAAATATGTAATATAATCAAAGTTACGTTCTAAGAGATGTACCCTAAGGAATCATCAGTGTAATTTTGGATCATGAACCCGGTATACTCTATTTATCTAAGACACAACTAGTTGAGCATCGAGATAGACGCGGAGATTAGAGATACCAAATGACAAAGCGTCATGAAGCAACTCAATAAATACACTATACTCGGTGACATTGTTTGTGGTGTCACCTAAGCATATACCTCCATAAGATAATAACTGGCCTTGAGGTGTAAAGATTACCCAAGCTGCAGAGGCAAGCCTCTGAGTGTGCCAACTAGCACCCTATGCATACCCAACAAATACCTCGAAATCACTTAACATCTACCACAGTGATGAAAGATAACATCAACGACACGTCCATAACACTAAAAGAAACTAGAAAGTAATAGTACAAAGACTATACATATGTTACAAAAAGTTACCCACAGTGACCTGCCTATGAGTAATACTTCTTGAGGTAGAGCCCATTTCTAGGCTCTGCCAAAGCATTCCCTTCAAAGTCAACCAGACAATAAGTGCCCTTGTATAAAACCTCTTTTATGATGAAAGGTCCGAACCACATGGGTTTGAATTTTTCTTCCCCCAGGGGGTTCTTATCTTGGTCATAGACCAGGACAAGGTCGCCTTCAGAGAAAATCTGAGGACGAACAGACCTATCATACTAACACTTGACCTTATGTTTGTGAGCCTCATTGGCCAGGGCCACATCACGATGCTGCTCATTGAGCTGCTCAAGGTATACTAACTGTTCTTCAAGTGGAGAAGTCTCTGGCAATAATTGTACTGCCAACTTTAGAGATAGGATCTGACATTCAATAGGCAAGACTGCCTCCAGCTCATAAACGAGTTGGAAAGGTGAGAAACGAGTTGCAGTCTTAACAAATGTTCGGTAAGCCCATAATGCCGAGTATAACATCAAATGCCAATTTGACTTGGGTGAGTTGATCGTTCGCTATAGAATGGTCTGAAGAGTTTTGTTCACAGCTTCCACCTGACCATTAGCTTGGGAGTGGTAGGGTGAGGAATGTTCCTTCCGTAACCCAAGCTTTGACGTTAAATCAGTCATCATATAGTTCTGAAAGTGACTTCTATGGTCATGACAATCTACCTGGGGACTCTGAACCTTGCTATTATTTGATTGAATAAAAAAAGAGCTGCAGTCTCTCCATCATCTTTAAATGTTGGCATAGCTTCAACCCACTTTGTGAAGTAGTCTACAACTATGATGATATAGCGGTGCCCCCATGCTAAAGGAGGGTTTCATGCAGTGTAATCAATCCCCCACTTGGTGAAGGGACCAACTACGATGACAGGAAACATGGGAGCGGGATGTGCCCTCATATTCCTAGAGAAGATTTGGCACGGGTGGCACTTCTTGACCGATTCGATACAATCTTTGATAAGTGTTGGCCAGAAGTAACCTGCTCGTAGAATCTTTTGGGCTATTGCCAACCCAGAAAAATGATCGCCACAAGCTCCAGTATGGAAATCGTTAAGCACGATAACTTCTTCTTTGTTAGTGACACATCGTCACAGGATGAAGTCTACACCTCTCCGATACAATGTATCATCGAGTATGAGATAATTCCTAGCCTGATGACATATGCGTCGATGCTCATCACGAGAAGCAGAGGTGTGGCACTTCAAAGTCTGGAGATAGATAAGTATATATCCATACTAGGGATCCGAAGAGGTGATCAAAAACATATCTCCTCTGATAGGTAACTCTTCGGGCACGAGATTACCCGACTCAACCAGAAGTTCCAAAATAATTTTTGCGAAGACCAGTGAATTTTTGGATTTCACCGAAATGAAATCTAAGTCAAAATCCTGGAGGATGACTATCCATCTACTGATATTTCCGCCTGTAACCCGTCATCTCAACATGTACTAAAATGTATTCAATACAACAATGATGGTGGTCTTGTGATACAGAACATAATGACGAAACCGTTGAACATCATGGATTGCTGCCAACACAAGTTTTTCAATATGAGAATAATTGAGTTCTGGTCCTACAAGGCCTCAACTTAGGTAATAAATGACATAGTCTGAGAACAAGTCATCTTCCTGAACTAAGACCATGCCAATGGTTGACTCTGCTGCAGCCAGATATAATAAGAAATACTTGTTATAGTTAGGTGGCCGAAGCAGAGGGGCAGTTGTGAGTGGATGTTTCAATGCGGTGAAAGAGCATTGAGCGGCATCATCCCAATGAAAATGAACATATTTTTTAAGTAAGCGCATAAATCCCTTGGTGATCTCGGCATAGTTAGCGATGAAGCATCTTAGAAAATTCGCCTTGCCCTATAGACTCTGAAGTTGAAGGATTGTGCGTGGGGGGGGGCAACTAAATTATTGCCTCAACCTTGAGAGGATCGACCATGATCCCTATTGTTGACACTATAAAACCTAACAAACATCCGGATGTTACACAAAAGCTGCATTTGTATGGATTCAAGTGAATCCAGAATTAGCGACAACACTCAAAGATAAGTCAGAGGTGTGTGGGATGATCCATTCTCTTGCGAGATTGAGATGCTAAATCATCTACATAGGCCTCGAATATATGATTGAGGTCATGGAAAGAAAAATACATGGCCCACTGAAAGTTGGCTCCAGCATTTTTGAGACCAAAAGGCATCTTACGATACGCGAATGTACCCCATGGATAGATGAATGTTGTTTTGTCTTGGTCTTCAGGTTTGATTTGGATTTGATTATATCCCGAAAAACAGTCCATGAAAGAGAATGCCTTGCAACCCACACAGTCATCAATTATCTGGTCAATGAATGGTGTGGGAAAATTATCTTTGGGACAGGCCTTGTTAAAATCATGGAAGTTTGTACATACACAAATTGTTCCTTGATTTTTATTGACTGGCATGGGATTTGACACCCATTGGGTCAAATGGATAGGATAGATAAAACTGGCTTTTAGTAGTTTCTCAACCTCAAGCTTAATGGTTGATGATTTCTTGGGCTTAACTGGACGAAGCTTCTACCGGACAGGCTTGGCATCTGGATAAGTTGTGATTTCATGTTCAACTATTTTTGGATCGATGCATGGCATTTCCTTGTAAGACCAGGCAAAAACATCGCGAAATTCTTTAAAAAGATCTGTGTAGATTTGAATTTCTCTGGGGGAGCAGTCAACTCTGACGAAAACATTCTCCATGATGCCAGGGTTTTGGTAGATATTAATTGGTAAGGTTTCAGTGATAGTTGCCATATTACCCTCAGCATAAACCTCGTGTGTAGCTAAGGGATTAATAGGACAAGACCTATCTCTCATCACAGTCAAGGTGAATTCTCCAGCTTTGATTCTGCTTAACTCTGCGAGGAAGTATGATATGTGATGAAGATCTTACTAGGGTTTTTCCAGACTAGTCATTGCCTCAATTATAGATTCATCTGAGGCCAAGACTAAGTCTAATGAATCAGTGTCAGCGAGAGAATCCTGAGCCCAAATAATCTCTAGAAGTGGATCGAACTCTTGTGCAGGAGTTGGATCAGTGTTGGATGAAGCTTGCTAGACTAAAGAGTACGCTACTTCAACTGCGGACAAGGGCATGGACATGCCCAGGTGCCCTATCCCATCCATTGTGACCGATGGGGAAGGAAGTATCCATGTATCGTCGAAGTAAGTCATGCAGAATGACGAAACTTGAAAAATCTCAACCTTATGGTGATTGGATATAAAATTGATATCGCCTTGAGGGGGCGGGTAATCGAAGGTACCCATAAAATATGGGCACAAACCAACCCCTACGTTGACTATACCCGGTTGAGGATTATCAATCATTAGGACCGTGGATGCCCCCAATGAAGGGTCAGGTTTGGAGAAAGACAATTGATCGATGGTCACTATTTGGCCATCGTGTGGAAACAAAAAGACCCGGAAAACTGTAGCAACCACAGCTTGCATGGCATAAGTCCAACTCCTTCCTAACAAGAGGTTATAGTCAAGAGGCACATCGACTACCTCTACCGCGACACACACGGTCTTCCCTCCTAACTACACGAGGCAAGAGAGAATGATACCATGTGGTTGGAATGAATGACCATTGAAAGTAGTGAGGAGAGTAGGTGACAGAGACAAAACGGGTTGGCCAACGACCTTCCAACATGCCAATGACATAACACATGTCAAGGCTCCCTCATCGACCACTGTGTGGAAGATATTCTGAGTTAAATTTTTCGTGGGATAAGCCACAACTATCTGAAATGCTACGTGGTAAGGTGGACGAGGTTTTAGGTCGGTTGTATATAGCATGATTGTACCTGGATTACAAGTCTCAGTAGATCCTAAAGCGGTTAACAATGCTTTCCTCTGGGAAGGGCAACTTTGGAGGACCTCCAAAGCAGACATCGCACAAGGGGTTTGTGATAAATCTTCCACCACGGAATAGTTCTAGGAGGCCCTCCCATTTGGGTTGTGATAAGCTTTTTTGAACATGCCTTTGGGGATGCATGTCATTGTTTCACCCAATGTCTTCTCAATCTGTAGAGGAAGAGATGGGAGTTCAGCTTCTTTTCCCTTCTCATAAGTGTTTGGTTTACTATATTCATGCACTCTAGTCGATATAAAAGCATCACCCCTCACCATATATACAATCACAGATGCAGGGTTGTTTGAATATGGAGAGGGTCCTTGGCTACCCCCTTCCATGCTTGCAGAGGCTTGGGCTAGATTTTTCCCATGCTGAAATGGATTGGTTAACACAACAGGATATTGTTGCGTCACAAAATTTTGGGTCTCTGCAAGCCGAGGACATAAATGGGTCGGGTGGTCTTCCATGCATAAGTTGCAAGGATACCTCACTTTTTGTTTTTCAGTGGTGGCCCCGCCAGCATTATCGGTGGGTTTTTTTCCCCCTTACCCTTCTTTCATTGTTTTTTCTTTCCTTCAGGATACTAGGTGGCCTTTGGATTAGTCGATTGCACTATGTGTACATCTGACGTTTTGGTAGGGGGAGCAGCCAAAGCAGTAGTTTGGCTGGCCGTTGTGTGTTGTATAGACAACTGCTACAATTGCTTCATCAATTGCTCAACAGTATTTGTTTGTGCTAAAACAAAAATACCATCGGCATGTAGTCCAACTCTCTGTCTGGTGTTATCAAGTATTGAGCGTGGTGCATCTGGCAAGATCTCGTATAATAAATCGGACTGAGAATAGGCTAGCTCAAGTTGTTGAGCTCTCATGATGGCATCTTTTTCGGAAAATACTCCAAAGACGTTGCGACATATTTGGACAACTATCGGACCAAAGACTTAAGGAACCACTCGAGCAAGAATGTTGGTGGGACTGGTACCTTAATTAAACTCTTTCAGTGCCTCCATTCTTGGATGTGATTAGAGATATGGTCCGCTTTTTTTTGTGAGAAATTGGCCAGCAATTCGGTGCCAGCGTCATATGTCACAGGTAACTGGAAATGGTTTAGGAAAGCCATCGCCAATTCACCGAAGGAAGAGTATCTTGAGCGATTGAGCTCAACGTACCCCTTCTCGACACTCCCAATGCAACTGTACGGAGTCGTCTTTCAACGAGTTATATGAGCACCAAAGATGGAAGGTAGTCACATGATCTCCTGGATCTTCGTTAGGCTTGGCTTCGAACTTTGGGATGTCTAAAGGCAACTTTGTCGGTATAGGAGGCCAACGCAGATCATGATAGATAGGGTCATTCAACAACCTTGTCAAGTCTAGCAAATGCAAGGTTGCCAGGAAGGGTAGTTTGGGTTGTTGGTGATAACCTGGGAAAAAGGGGCCTAGAGTTTGACTGGCACCAGGTTGCTAGGAAAAGTTTGGTTGCTGGCCTGGGTTCTGGAAAAATCCATGGCCATGGCCAGCATATAGATTTTTCATGTGAGGAGACATCATTGGCTGATTTCCAAAATAGGACATAGATGGTTGGGCATGCATTACATTCAGAGGACTTTGGAAAGGATTGCCCCATGTCGGTCCCGCGGGGATAGGCATAGTGCTTTGTCCAGGGTTCCATTGATTGTGAAAGGAATTACCCAAGATCGACATTCCTGATGAGGGAACGGATCCCTGCCAAGAATTCCAAGGCTTTGATGTGGAAGAAGTTCTTGGGTGTGCCCCCTGTGTAGGAATAGTACCCTGCATAGGAATAGATTGTTTGAAACCAGGGTTGCCCTCAGTTGGGAAAGTAGCGGATGAAAATGCGTTGTTACCAAACAAACTGAACAAATAAAATGGTGTCGAACCTACTATCATATTATGCGAAGGTGTTCCTTGACTCCCTGCTCCAAGTAAACTATGGTGTGTAGGAGGCCCAATAGATTGTTGATGCATGCCACTGAGTGAATGGGACGAAGGAGGTATATGACCTCCCCCGTAAGGGAAAATGTTAAAAGGAGCAATATTTCCCCCCATGTGTCCTTGCAGAGGAGTGTTAGATCTCCCTGGCCCCAAACCTGAAGTCTATGAAGTGGAGTATGAAAGTATAGGACTTGTACCTAAAATAGGCATCCCATATGAGAACGGAGGGACTGTCTCACTTGGTGTGAAAGGAGTTGTGGACGCCGCTAGAGACAGGATCGGACCACTGTGCAATGTAGAGGCGATCGAGACCATGGTATATCGGACTGGTGATGGAGGGTTAGAAGGTGGAAACTCTCCTGTGGTGACAGTTGTAGTAGGAATTGAAGAATTCCCAGAAGGAGTAACAACATTTGTTTCCATTTCTACATGCGACACTGTCTGGCACTCGTAAGGATGAATCGGTACGATGGTCGGTGCCGAAAGATTAGCAGTGGAGGTTTCAACCAGACCAAAAGCTTTCGCTCCAAGGTCTAAAATGGTCAATTCCTCTAGATGTTGGTTGGGCACAATTACTTGTGACCCGGCCTCTTCAAAAGACCCTTGTTGGTCTAGTTTTCGCCTTAGTGGTGGCGGGGGTGGATCTAGTGTAACCGGCGGTAGGCCAAGAAGCCTTCGTGACCGGCGAAGCTTGTGATCCTCCACTGTGTGAAAAGATCAAAGACACTCTATGGAATTCTAGTCGTTCAAAAACAACACACACTAAAAAAAGTCCCTATAAGATAAGACATGCAAACATTAAATTAATTGGAAGAATAGTTACAACAACCAACACTAGAGAAACTTACTGGTGCAAGTGAAACTCGAACACGGAAGCACCCTCTGGGTATAATCTGAAAAGTGTGGCCCGATGTATGCCCTAGGTACCGTGGTATACCCCCGCAGTCACCTGTGTACGTCCCTAAAAAAGATAGCCAACTAGGTTGCTAGCCTGTGAACAGTCACCGGCTGAGTACAATTGAAAGTCGAGTAGACCACAATGAGTAGGGTATCGAGCCTGAAACCTATCAAGGGTATCAAGAGAAAGTGGTCCGGAAGACAACTGAGGACCTCAAACGGATTCGAGACCCACGAAGCTCTATGGCAAATGCAATCGACGAAATCTCAAGACAAGCCCTCTATATGCGTTCTCCACTACGACTGGTCGAGCTTTGGAGGGGTTATCTCTGCTACCTTTCCGCACGTGAACTCATGTTTATCCCCTGTGTTAGAGGGGGATCCTGGATAAATTTCACGATACTAGACTTGGACACTCCCTAACTCAAACTCCAATGTTTAATTTTAATGGCCTTGAAAAGTTTCCTCTCCAACCTAATCCAAGGCCCTAATCCTGAACTAGTTGGTTAACCCTACAAACATAAAAGTCTAATGATTTTTAGATTTAGCATTAATTTTATGGCTTGTGTTACGTCAAAGGGTATGAAAGTGAAGCTAGTGATGTTTGAAAGACGAAAGTAAAAAAGAACAGAAAG
>ML819231.1:181515-213810 GCA_009831015.1 Picea engelmannii
TCATTATACATTCATTTTGATACAAGTTGAATTTCAGAGGAAATAAGAAGTAAAGAAGGTCGGATTTCAAGGGAGGATGAAGTCTTTTGGTGATGTGTTCTAAGGTATGTTATTTTCAGGTCATCTTACCATTTTTTCTATAACATTTTTTCTAGAATGATTCAAATGGTGAAATCTATATGGTATTGAGAAGACATATCAAGGTACCTCTAGTAAAAATTTCAGCTCTTGATTTACTATAATTATGGAGATACACTCTGTGGAAGATAGGGTTTATGACCAGTCCTGAAGCTAGTCAATAAATAGGTGTTCCGGGTAAAACAGTCATAACTTCTTCATAAAGAATCCAAATTACATGGGACAAATTTAATTGGAAATAGTATATACTATAGTTTCTTGTGTTTAAGTTTCAGAATCGGATGTTAAATATTGAGCACGGGGCATTCTGTACAAGTTCGATCTCCTGAATAGACCAGAATTGAATAAAGTCTACCATTCTTTCTATAACCTCTTTTTGGGGAGGATTCAAGGAGTGAAACTTGGAGGAGTTTCAGAGAATACATTGAGTAATATTATATATAGGATCAGAGTACTCAAAGAATTGAATAATTGCAGAAATTGAAGAAGTCTCAGGAAGCATTATCAGGTTCTTTGTGATGATTGGTTGATGGTGATGATTTAATGTAAAGTTTTATTATCTCTCATATATTCTTGGGTGGAAGGATGGGGCAAGGATGGAGAGTTCAACTCTCTCTTGATATTGGAGGATTTTATCTTCCTCTTGGAGGTTTATCCCTCCCTTTACATTTGGAAGCTATAGCTACCTTTGGAAGTCATTACTTCCCTTGAACAATAACTATTGATTATTTCTCATATATTGTGCATGGCGTATTGTGGTGTATTGGTGTAAATATTATACTATTGTTCATTTCTCATTGGATATATTTGAATGGTTTAAGTATAAGTTGTTTTTTTTTTTTAAATTGTACTTGATATTGATTCACCCCCGTCTCAAGATAAACACGCTCAGCCCAAAATTGATTTGCGCCACACAACTTAAATCAATGAAAGTAACCTTCTGTTTGTATTACAAAATTTACCTGCGGAAATAACTAATTGAATGTGCACATCAACATACTGATCTAACAACATACTACATGCAAATCCATCTAGGCATCATGCACCACCTGAGATTTCACTGTGTGCATAAACTAAATTCTTCATCCGCACACAGACAAATTTCATCCCTCTTGGTGTGCACATGATGCAACTTTGTGCACTCGACTACTAAATCCTCTTATTGACGACTCATAACCAAAATCACCAGGTTAACTTAGTAGAAAAAACTAACAACATTGGTTAAATCCAAGCATAGCTACAATATAGGCTATATGCATCATACTTATAGGTGCAATCATCATTAAACAAACTAACGAAAATACTTATACGCAACATTATACAACAATTAACCCATGTCAAACATAGATAAACAAGCATACAATAAATCATTCAAACACATAAATAAAAAATATCTTTTATAAGCCACCAACTACAACCTTGACGTAGATGTTCCTCCTAACCATAGACATTGTTGCTCATAATATTTCAGCAACAAGTCACCCCCAAGTTGGGCTCAACTCCACCAGGGAAACATGATTCTAGGGACACTAAGGTTTGTTACTCAACAAAATTTCCCAATCCTAGGTGCTAGTTGTTGTGACTATTCGACAATCCCTCATTCCCCATGCACTTATCACACCCAAGGAGATGTGCACCTTCTTTGCTTTCCAGTCCTTTGATTGCCCCACTTCCCTTCCTAAGTTTACCAACAACAAGATGGGAAGGAAGTCTCTAAACCCTGCATCCAATGCTTAATGCACTAGAGAACAACTCTTGGCAATACTCTCACTTGGAGAGTATGCTCACGGTCTGAAAACCACTTCATAATAGCTAGTTTCTCACCCAAATAGACTACTCACAGTTTGTCAATCTGCCTCCTTGATAGTAACTCATATTACAATCCACCACTCCCTACAAGCTTCTATGTGCAGATAGAGTAATAATCGGATTTTTCATATAGTCCAACACCCTTCTCTTCATGAAAGCTTTCCACCTCCATAATAATTCCAGCCTCCTCCTCTCCAAAATACATCAAGGTAAACAATATATATTGCATTCCTTCCACTTGAAACTTGTCACCTCCAACAATATGTTTAAGCCACTTGGTGACAAGTTCCCTATCCTCAGGATCTTAGGATAAAATAATATAACTGACATTTACACTTATCCTAAAAATATTATAAAACATTTCCTAAGGCTTATGACTCACCCCCTTTTCCCTTTTTCGATGCAGTAGGCCCCCATCTCTTTTCGTCTAGAAGTTAGATAGTGTGCAATAATGCAAATATTGTATTAACATCCAATATTATGATTACATGGATAGGTGCACTGGCCTATTGCGTCCAGGATCACCAACCTCATAGTCACACAGGTTGTTCAGCCTCCATACATATTCATTCATTCCCACGCACTAACCCAAGTGCATGCAACATAGTGCAATGTGAGCACTTACCTAGGTGCACGCAACACATTAAATGTGCGCACCTTGTTCTTTTATAACACTTCTCCATGCACTACTTTGATGCATGAAACCCAAAACTAGGTCTCCCTGGCTCACTAGCCGAAATGTTCAATAAATTTACATTTGGTACCAATCAACTCACTAGCTTATGTGTTCAATTACAAAGGGTTATGGATCAAGGACACTACAAGATATATGGAAACTTTATCCTAGGCTTAGGCTTCCTCATTTATGTATATCCCATTAATATAGTTTTATTAACCAACCATTGATGTTTTATGTTCATGTTTTCATAGATCTAAATTTGCCCTTATCAAGACCTAATGTAAGCGAGACATGGAAGGAAACAAGGAAAAAAAATATCTTTTATGATAAAGAGGGAGATGAGACATTTGTGCCATAATCTCTTAGTGTTTTAAAGGATGTTTTAGGATTCCTATTAACTAAAAGATATATTTTTATTGTGTCCGTTATTAATTGAACAATACAAGGTTACGAGTATCCCCAATAAAGTGTCACTTCACTTTCAATTATCATATGCACTTCCCATATCCAATTTCAATAAAGTGTCATTTCACTTTCAATTATCATATGCACTTCCCATATCCAATTTCAATAACATCAATGGAGTATTTCTTTCTTGTAATGAGTGTAGTGTGTTCCTACCATTGTGATCATCTCCTATATACATTTTCAAGATCGTCATTGTGATGAGTGTATTGTGTCTTCCCCACCATTGTCATCATCTCCAAAAAAAAATTTAAGGTAGTTTATTTTTAACAAATGTAGTTTGATTTTGTGATATTGTATTTTCATGAATGACTACAATCTATGTGCCACTACTTTCAATATTATTTTATAGTTTATGGATTAGAGCTATAAGGTGGTGTTTGTCTTTGGGTTTTCTCTTTTCATGAGTTGCACCTTTTTTTATTACTTCACTTAATACGGAAAATGCATTTCCCATTAAAAGTGCATGTAGAGGAGAATATAGACCTACGTGTGGAGGAGAGTACTAGAACATGGAATAAAATGCCTCAGATCATGGTTGAAGTAACATGGCTCTGTCACGCACTTGGCATAAACACCATTAGTTAAAATTGGGTCAAGAAACACCCCCACTCCCCCAAACAAGGAAAATGTGATGTGGAGTACACTTATGAATGGGAATCCTTATCAACACGAGTACTGGAGTTAAAAAATGATCAACGAATATAGACATATGTGCATGGGATAAAACCATACACTAAAGATGAATTAGAGTTACAAACTATATCAATGTTGGATAAGACTTGTCATAAGGAAAAAATTGTTGAAGAAAAGTTTAAAAAGTCATGGAAAAAAAACCTTGACAAGGTTTATATGAGATGAAAGATCATCTTAATCACAAACCCAGAAACGAAGTACTGACTACCACATTTGAGGGAGGGTAGAAAACTCATTTTGGAGGCCCAAAGTATAAAGGAAGGAAAATGTAAGTATTGTGGAGAAAAATGGGACCCAAGAATAGGTGTTGTAAGAAAGATAACACCAAGAATTTATATTAATGTGAAGCAGAGGAGGAACGAAAATATGATAGTGATAAATAAAATGTGGAGGAAGCAGGGAATCTGCAAAATATTCCATCAAAGTCAAATGATGAAAATGATCAACGGATATAAACATATGTGCATGGGATAAAACCATACATTAAAGATGAATTAGAGTTACAGACTATCTCAATGTTGGATAAGACCAGGTGTAAGGAAAAAATTGTTGAAGAAAATTTTAAAAAGTCATGGCAAAAAAACCTTAGCAAGGTTTATATGAGCCGAAAAATCGTCCTAACCACAGACCCATAAATGACATACTGACCGCCACATTTGAGGGATGGTAGAAAATTCATTTTGGAGGCCTAAAGAATAAAGGAAGGTAAATGTAAGTATCGTGGAGAAAAATGGGACCCAATAATAGGTGTTGTAAGAAATATAACACCACAAATTTATGTCAATGTGAAGCAGAGGAGGAAGGAAAATATGATTGTGATAAATCAAACGTGGAGGAAGCAGGGAATCTCCAAAATCTTCCATCAGAGTCAAATGATGAAAATGATAATAATATCACTCACAGTCTTAATCGGGATACACCAACCAAAAACATTAAAACTTAGAGGTCATATAAAAAAATAACAATGTCCCCATCCTTTTTGATACAGGAAGTACCCATAATTTTGTTGACATAAAGCTCGCAAGAAGACTTAAATTTTTCATATATCTGGTACCTAATATGAAAGTAATGGTGGTAGATGGGAAAAAAATGAAAAGGTGGGAAAATTCCACAAGGTTCAATTGCAATTAAAAAATTATAACCTAGATTTATAATTCTATGTGATACCTTTAGGATGAGTTGATAAGGTTTTAGGGATATAGTGGCTATAAAACACTAGATACTTACTCAACCAACAACTAAGAATACTTTATTAAATTCAAATGTAAAGGGGAAATATATAAGTTGCATGGGTTCCACTCTCACACAAATTGTGTCATCCCATAATATGGAGAATCTAATCCGGAAAGGAGAACTAGTGTATGTGAAACAATGCCAAGAAATGGAGTTATTAACTTCGGAAGTTGTTGATTCAAGTCATCTACAGATCCAGAAATTAATCCAAAAATAAAAGAAGGTATTTGAAGACCTTCCCATGGAGCTACCACCAGAAAGGAAGATTGCGAATATAATTGAAGTAAATCCAAGTTCAAGTCCTACCATTGTTAAGCCTTACAAGTATTCACACCACCATAAAACATAAATTGAAATATTAACCCAAGACTTACTGAGGTGTGGATTTCTTACGGAAATTCAAATTCCTTATGCAATATCGGTAGTATTAGTGCAAAATAAGGATGGGTCTTTTAGATTATGTATAGATCACAGAGGACTAAAAAAGATAAACATTAAGAACAGATTTCCCATTCCCTGCATAGATGAGATGATGGATGAACTTCATGGAGCAAACTATTTTTCAAAATTAGACTTGAGAGCAAGATACTATAAGATCAGAGTAATATTAGAATATGTGGAAAAATCATCCTTTCAAACCCATAGAGGACATTACGAATTCAAGGTAATTCCTTTTGTGCTAACTAACACTCCAGCCACCTTTCAAGCAACCATGGACAATTTATTTCATCCCTATCTAAGTTTGTATTGTTTTTTTCTATGGCATTCTGATATATAGTAATACTTGGGAGGAACATATTAAACATTTGGAACAAGTACTATCTATTTTGAAGGAAAATCAATTCTATGCAAAGATGTTCAAATGCATGTTCGGTAAGGAAAACGTGAATTATCTTGGTCACATGATATCCAGGGAAGGGGTCAAGGTGGATCCTGAAAAAATCAAGGCAATATCATAGTGGACCAAACCAATAAACATATCCAAATTAAGGGGATTTCTTGGACCAAGTAGATATTACTAAATATTCATCTAGAATTATGCTCACATAACTACCCCTTTATCCAATCTTTTAAAAAATAATTCATTTCATTGGAATGATGAAGCAAAAAGGTGTTTCAAAGTTTTGAAAAAAATCATGTCAACAACACTTGTATTGGCAAAACCAATTTTTTCAAAACCTTTTGTAAAAGAGTGTGAAAATTTTGATTATAGGTTAGGAGAAATGTTAGTGAAATATGGTCACTCAATAGTGTTTAAAAGTATAAAAATCAATAAACTAGAACGTTTGGATTCTACATATGATAAGGAAATGTTATCCATTATGCATGCCTTAGAAAAATGGAAAAAGTACCTCTTAGGAAGAAAATTAATGATAAGCATAGATCACAATAGTCTTCAATATCCTCATCAACAAAAAACATCATCAATGGAACAATAGAAATGGATAAAAAAGTTGCCACCTTCGACATGGAAATACTACATAGAAAAGGGAAGAATAATGTAGTAGTTTATGAACTTTCAAGGAAGGATGAAGAGATAATGTCATATTCAGTTTCAATTGTGATTCTTGGATGGTTGGATTAAATACGAGGTGAGTATGCCAAGGACCAAGAAACATGTGCCATAATCAACCATCCCAATCAAAATTCAAGATTTTAATGGAAGAACGATATTCTTTGGTATAAAGGAAGAACTTATTTAAACCCAACATCTAAATTCAAATCCAAGGTTATAAGTGAGTCCCATGACTCAGCAGCTTCAGGACACGTAGGTTTTTTCAAAACTTACTATAATGCATAATGGTCCTTGTTTTGGAAGGGGGTGCATAAGGATATTCAAAACACATAGCAGAATGTGACAAATGCCAAAGGAACAAAAGTGAAAATGTTATGACTCCAAGGTTACTTCATACTCTACACATTCTAAACCAAAAATGGGAAGAAATCTCCATGGATTTCATTGACGGGTTACCCATGTATGAAGTGAAGGATTTTTTTTTTGTAGTGGTTGATGGATTAACCAAATTCACACAATTCATGGGTGTGAAGAAAATGGACTCAACAAAACAAATTGCTGAAGTATTTTGAAAAAATATATACAAATTACGTTGGTTTCTGTTGGACTGATGGGCTGAACCGGGTTCTATCTTAGTTCTCCAACAAAACCCTTATCACCATCAGCCCTTCTGGTAAATCAGAAGGCTACACCATGCATAGAGTGCACAATGTAGTCTCACCCGAGATGGTTTATGGGTGACTACAGGACACAAATGTCTGCATTCATGGAAGGGATTGGGGGATGTTCTTTATTACTTATTATTCCTACTTAACCATGCATTTGATTACAATATTCATCAGATTCATTCATTCATTCATGTGCATATTTATTCTAGTGCGCACTATAAATAAACCATCCATTCATCTATCTAACCATTCAATCATAATAGCAGAAATAGTAAAACATTAAAAAACATTGCACACATAGTTTTACCGTGGTTCACCCCCCCCCCCACGGGGTATGTCCACAAATATATTTTACTTCTTTTCTTATCCATCAAAAGGTGTTGCATGCATTAAATCATAGTAAATAGCAGTGAGGCAGACCAGGATCGCACCAAGATCCACTTCTTGCGACCTGATCCTCAGCTACTTCGACCTCAACCGGGCTCTACAACTCTCAAAACAGATTTCGACTCACAAAAACTCCAAAATAGGTTCTCCAAAATAGACTTGTCTCACTCATACACTAACAATTGGATGATTATGACCATGCCGATTATGATGATTATTATTCTCTAATATACCTCATACCCCTTATTTATATTACAAAATTCAGTTAGAAACCCTTACAATACATCCCAAAACCCTAACCCTAACTAGGTTAGGTTTTTCCACATTTGCATCAGATTTTCGCAAATCCTTTCGTGCGTGCCACTTTTCCTCAAAATGTGGTGCACTCTCTTTCTTGGTCTGATCTACCTCATTTGCTACATTGTTATCCAAACATTCCTTCTCCAATAGGCCCCCAACACTAACATGTGGCTCATCCCGAACCACTTGGCCTTAGTGTACCTTTTATAACTCTACCTCCAGTACATGAAACTTCTTTCCTAATTCTACTACTTTCTCCTTAGCCTCTGCGCTCTTTCCTTCTAGTGTCTCCAAACCTTGCATTGTTATGTGCTCTTTCAACACTTCTCTAATTTCTTCTAGTTCATGTTCCCATCTTCCTTTCCCTATTTGGATCTCGTCTATCATTCCTTTGGTTTCTTGCTAAAATGGATCCCACTAAGCCTGCCTTGCTTATTTCTCCTCCTGCACAATCTTTACTTCTTCTTAAAAGTTTTTCATCTCATGTGTGGCCTTCATTCTTAGGGATATATCAATGGTCTTCTTCCTCTTCTTCAAGTCCTGAACCGCCACATTCATTTTTTTCTCTCTCTGCTCCATTTGTTGGATGTTTTCATCCTCTTCTAGGCTAGTCCAAATGTGTGCAACCCTATCATATAGTTATGCCACTTATTTAACCTCCTGCGCTATACTCTCTATGTGTGAAGTGGCCTATTTCTCTCATTGTTCTCGTACTTATATAGGTGTGCTCAAAGTTAACTTTTATTTTAAGTCCTCTATCACTTGTTTGTATATCTCCATGGTCTGTGCGATCTATTGTATCTTCTCTTCTATTGTAACCTCATGTGCCTGCACACAGTCTAGTATGCTCATGTATACCTCTGTAATATTATTCTCAAAATTATCTGCACGTTTCTCCTCCTCCTCCTTTTCTAGCGTGATCTACTCACATGTCACTTGCAAAATATCCTTCACCTCGCAACCGAGTGCTAGGTTGGTGGCATATTCCCTAGATCTAGACTATACTTCCTGCATGACACTCGCTTGTAATCCATATAGTGCCTTCGTAAGTATGTTCGCTAGAACCAACTCCATATGTTCCACTTCCTTTATTGGTCTCTACGTTGTGTTTTCATCCACCTCCAACATTTCTTGTGTGACTATGAATTTGTCACTGCTCACTGCTATTGTCTTTACAGTCTCTTCTTTATGTTTCTTCACTGATTCTTCCTATTCTTTTTATTTCTGTTGCGTTGTTGGATGACGTGTTGTATTTATTTGTAGTCTCTGTAAGATTTCATGTAATTCTATTAATTTTTCCATGATTTATTCCCTTTGTTCCTCTGTTGCGTATACTACATCATCTCCTCTATCCTAGACTTCGTCTGCGACTAAATCGACATCGTCCTCTATAATAGTGATGGTTGGAGGATTCTTGTGATACTTCATATTTTTCCTTATTTCTTTCTCCTGTGTTCTTGTTCTCTTCTTTGTTGGGGTTGAGGTCTGCACCTTAGTTTTCTTCATTGTTTCTTCCCCATATTTTGCTTCCTTTGGGTGGGATTTATCCCCCTTCTCGCCATCCCCTTTTACTTATGTCCTTGACACTGTCTCTTTATTTCTTGGCTTCTTGTTTGTTGCGTTGTTTCTTGAGGATTGGTTGTGCTCTGTAGCCTTCCTTGTATTATCTGTTGGACTGCTTGTCTTTTTGGATGTTCTTGCTTCTGTTGGCTCCTTATAATTTGTTCCTTTCTTTTGTGTTGTTGGAACCTTCCATTGCACAGGCTAGTCTTTCAAAATCCAATTGACTTCTTCCCATGATGTGCAATATCTCATTTCCATCCACTTATTCTTTGGGTCCCTTATGGCCCGAATCTATAAATTATGTATTGAAGCCTTGAAATTAGAAATCCATTCATTTCCTTGAACCACTTCATTGGGGATCCTCCAAACATTGGTTGTCTTCTATTTTATATCCTCCAAGAACATGGAAAATATTGCGTTGTTGGCCTACTAGTTCTTAGGGTCCTTTTCCTTCCACAAAGTTTCATAGCGTGTTGCATAACATTTTCCCTTTCTGTCCAAAAATGTTAAAAAATCAGGATCCTGCGATCCCACCAATGGTATCAGTATTATCAACCAGGAGTAATGGAATTCTATTCCATTATCTTGTGCATCTCTGCAATCTATCAAAAATTTCTTCAACAAGTATGGTGCCCAGCTGAACACTACGCCCTTTGCGCACTGCAAAATTGTTGCTATAACTCATGATGGGGCTTCTTCCTTTATACACTTCCTCAACAGTTTGCAAGCCATCAACTTTGTATAAAAATTGGTTGCATGGTCATTGATATCCT
The DNA here is from genome assembly GCA_009831015.1 of Picea engelmannii. Taxonomy (NCBI): domain Eukaryota; kingdom Viridiplantae; phylum Streptophyta; class Pinopsida; order Pinales; family Pinaceae; genus Picea; species Picea engelmannii. Next base: position 191,743 of record ML819231.1, read on the forward strand.
TGATAATTAGTCCTCGGGTTCCCCTATTTGTCCTGAATTGTGCTTTTAATTCCTATGCAATTTCTTTATCCCTGGATTTATTGTCCAAATATTCTTTTGGTTTTACCCTACTGGTAGGTAACTCTGTGATCTTAGCTATGAGATCCACATCTATGGGGACTGACCTGTCCATCCACAGGATACCTCCATGTACCCTGGCCAATAGTTGTTTCACACAAAGGCCTACATTTTTACCGCACCCAAAATGTTGTATATACAATAGATTCATAATGCCTCAGTTGTAGAGACCTATAAGCCACTATGCGGGATCCGAAATAGGCTTCCCTAAGGGTCCTACCTCCCCCCTATTCTCCAAGTATGCTTCCTGCGTGAAGTCAAGAAAATTCGTTGTGTCAGTTAAATCATGGTCCATAGCTTCGGCACCTCCCTAGCATGTCTTCCATTATGACTACAATGTCTGGAATATGAGGTAAAGTAATTTCCACCATGCTTGATGCTTTCCTCTTTTGACCAGTGGCTAAGTTGTCTTCTGTGGATTCATCCTCGACTTATTCTTCTTCTTCTCCCTCTTTTTCCTACTATCCTGTAATGTATTTGACCAAGACTTCTTCTATGACAGTTTTTTCTACTATTTTTCCTTTTCTTTCGTTTCTGTAGGGTTTTCAAAACTAGGGTTCATGCTACCGTTAGGGTTTTCCATGATACGACCCGCTTACACCTATTCTGTAGTTTATAGTTATTCCTCTATCCTGGTGGGATTGATCGATTTGGTCTCTAATGTTTTCACGTCCTCCAGCTCCACAAAATTCTTTGGTTCTTCCATTCTTCCCTTCTTCCTTCCCGACTATTAGGTTACTCATACAAATTGACTAGGAGCACCAATATTTCGGGGCTTCCATCTAATTATTCTTGCATGCAATCGACCAATTTATCTTCTTGCTCAATCACCCTTTTCTCATGCTCTCAAATGATGGATTTCTCAAAACTTGCTAAGTGTCAAACTTGCTCGTGCTTTTCCCTTGTTATAAACCCAGTTATTAATGTTATGTCTTGTTTTTCACTTTTTCCAGTTATAGTTTGCGGGATCTATTTTTTTGCGTGCAATCTTCCAAACTGTGTTGCACCAATTTTTTTTTTTTTGCACATTGTCATTCTTGAGTTATCTGTCTCTCACTTAATCCTCCTAATTACTTTTTTTTGGATTTTTTTTTTTTTATGTTTTTATCTTCCTTTTTCTTATTTTAGCTCCTACTATTTACAATATGTACAAGCCTACTTATTGCACTACAACTATTGAGAGTTAGTAGGTCGATTGTCCCTATACAGTTTCAGTCGACTACCATTCACCAGTCCTTGTATTTTCTTTCATGTTAATTCTTGCAGATGTAAAACACCTCCATATGTGACTGTCTTTATTTGATATGGCCCTAGCCAATGCATTTTGAGTTTCCCTGGCTGCTGCAAATATTTATTGTCATAGAGGAGAACCAGATATCCTTCCTTAAACTTCTTCTTATTGATATGTCTATCATGCCATGCTTTATCCTTTGATTTATTTACCTCTTTATGGAAACTTTCCATGAATTTGTCTTCTTCTAATTCTATCAGTTGAGCCAATATTTCCTACGCTACACCATTTTCTTTTATATCTGTAATTGTTGCAATGTGCAAACTTGGCATTAAATAATTTGACAGAACCACTGGCTCTTTTCCATACACCAATATAAAGGGTGTTTGTCCCATTAATTTCTTGCAGGTAGTTCTATAATCACAAAGTATTGTTGGTACCTTCAAATCCCAATCATCTTTGTTTACATTACAAATCTTTGTCAAGGCATTCTCCAAAATTTTGTTGAAAGCTTCCACTGTTGAATTTTCTTGAGGGTGGTAAGGAGTACTCTTCCAGTGGTATATATTAAACTCTTCAAGCATTTCCTCAATTGTATTTTTGATGAAGTGAGTCCCTTGATCACTCATCAATATTATTGGACATCCAAATCTTGTCACTACATTTTCAAATAAAAAGCGTGTTGCAATCCTTTACTGGTGTTGCCTCTTCCCATATGGTCAAGTATTTGGTCGTTGTAATAATGTATCTATCTCCCGATCTTCTTGTTGGTGGGTTAATTGGACATACAAAATATATTTCTCAGTTATTGAACACTTGTAAATTAACATGTGGTCTTAGTGGCATCTCATCCCTCCTGGATGGCTTCCCAACTCTTTGACAAACATCACACTTCTAACAATATTCTTTTGAATCCTTATGAACTATTAGCCACCATAATCCTACACGCAATACCTTATGAAAGATAGTTTTTCCTGCGTAATGTCCTTCTGCAATCCCTTCATGTGCTTCTTCCAAAATAATGGGTCTTTCATGCTCCACCGCACATCTTCTAAAGATGTTATCTTCTCCAAGTTTGTATAAGTGAACTGCAATCAACTAATAATTTGTAGCTCTGACCACCAAATTTTTCTTATGTATAGTAGTAAATTCTCTTGGTGCAAATCCTGTACTCAAAAAATCAATAATATCAACAAAATATTCATCTGCAATGTGTACTGAAAACAATTGTGCATCTGGAAAAATGTCTTCCAATTTACTGGGATCTTCTTCATTTGTTATCCTAGACAAGTGATCTGGTTCTGCATTTAATCTTCTAGGATTCACCACAACTTCAAAGTCAAATTATTGAAATAGTAATAGCCATATGAATATCCTTCCCCCAATGTTGGCTTATTAACTAAGTATCTCATAGTTGAATGATCTGTAGACATCTTAAAGTGTTGTCCCATCAAGTAATGTATGTATTTATGCAAAGCATGCAACATAGTTACACCTTCTCTTTCTATAGTGTTATAGTTCTATTCTGAATATGATAACTTTATGCTTGCAAATGCAATAGGATGATCTATATCTCCTTCTCCTGATTGGGTTAATACTTCTTCTAATGTAATTGCATATGCATCTACATGCACATGAAATTCTTTATCCCAATCTGGAAATACTAAAATTAGCGTAGTAACCATCTTCTCCTTCAAAATATCCGGACTCTTCTAGAATTCATCATTCCACTAGTACTTAGTATCCTTCTTCAACAAATTCTCCATTGGAGTGGTGTTTTGTGCATATCCCCTTATGAATTTATTGTAATACCCAATATGGCCCAATGTACTCTTCAATTGGTGCACTGACTTTGGTGGTGGTAAGTTAACTATGGCAACAATTTTAGCAGGATCAACCAGTAGACCCTATTTACACACCACATGCCCCAACAAAATGACAAAATGTGTGTTGAAAATACACTTCTTAATATTTAATGAGATCTGGAATTTTTTTCATCTATTCAAAATCATCCTTAATACTTCAATGTGATATTTCCGCAAACCGAACATTGTCCAATCATCTTAGTAAACCTCCAAAAGCTTATGAATAAAGTCCTTAAAAGTTACTACTACTAATATTAAAAAAATGGTTGGTGCATTCTTCAATCCAAATGGCATAATTGTATACTGAAATGAGCCCCACTCTATAGAAAATGTTGTCTTGTGTCTATCTTCTGGTGTTATCCTGATCTGATGATAACCTAAAAATCCATTTTTAAATGAATAAGCTTCTTGACCCCCTACATTCTCCAAAACTTCATCTGTAAAAGGGTTAGTAAAATGATCATGTAGGAAAGCATCATTCAATTTTCTCAAATGTACACAAATCTTCCTTCTGTCTTCAATGAGATCTTCATCTCTCTTATCTCTCCTTCTAGCCCCTTCATCTATAATAATATTTTTGGGAATAAGTCACTAGACTCGCGCAATAGTTATGTGATCCTCTCTACTGTATGATTATCTTAATAATCTCCAATACTAGCCATCTTTGGGTTATCTGCAGTTCCAATGTTGACCTTCTTAATATTTAATGGTGAAACATAGTCTTCTGAGTCTAGCTTAGGGCCTTCTACTTACATTTCACCTTCAACTTTTGGGATATGGATATTGTGTGGATTATCTTCTGCTAGTTCTTCTTCTTTTGCTACATGATAACAGTGTAGCAATTGCTTAAATATCTGGATAACATACCTATGAGATGCTGGAATTATTTCAAAATCTGGTTCTTCAAATATCATGTCTCTTACCACTTTCAATGCTATATCAATCTCTGGACTATCATTCTCAAAGGAAAATGTAACTACAAAATTTTGTTGTATTTCTTTCCATTTGGCAGTTTCTCTACATTGTTCTTGTTCTGTGTACTATTTTTTCGGAATTCCTTCTAGTGTGTGAATAAAATGGTGTGACCATTCTTATGGTGGTACTAATCTCCATTCAAATATGTACTTCTCTACTTTCTCTTAGGGTTGTCCAAATCCTTCATATTTCTCCTCATATTTATGCTCATGTTTTGCGTCGGATCTGATGCGTAGTAACCTTTTGCATTGGAACCAATTGTTGATTTTTTCCTTGTGTGTACCCCACCATATTGTAGGTGTAACTTTTAAATCAATATATAGTTCTCGTAATATCTGATTTTCCATAACTTCTACCTCATATTTCATCAAAAATTCTTCTAAATCATTTAATCCATAAAAATTAGGAGGTTCTCTTACCTTTGTACCAACCCATCTCATCATGTGTGTCATTCTAGCACATCTCCTGGTAGATAATTCATGTAATTGATGGTTCTAGTTTTCCAGTCTTGTGTCAGAGTTTGAATCACAAGAGATAATACTCCTCCAACTGATCATACCACCTGCAGTTGGGTTGATATAATATTCTTCACATGCAGTAGTCCTGTATAACCGATTCACATCATTTGTTAGAATAATGTTCATTGCATGTTACACATACCTGCCTCCTTCTAAGGGATTCAATGGTGCAATAAATATGTATTCTCCATACTCAAATATCATCTTCCTTGTCTTCAAATTGATAATAGCCTGGTTATCAAAGGTCCAATCTAGACCCAACAGTGCTAGATATGGCGAAGTATTGTCTACTATGTCAATGACTTCAAATTCAACCATGGTTCTCACACCATCTATATCTACTATAATCCCATTCAACCTTCCTATTGGCACCACTCTGTGCTGATTTTCCAACTTAAACTGAATAGGTGAATACCCCAATTGTGGTTCTCCCATAGCTTCCCAGGTTTTCTTTGGCAGAATGTTGACTTCAGATCCTACGTCTAGTATAATATCCCCCATATTGAAATCTCCTATGTTAGAATTCAATATGAATTCCCTACTGTTTCTTCTCTTCTTTCAGACCTTATTTACTCGTTTTACCCCCTCTTCCATAGGATTACACTTTTTTAATAAATTTTGTAGTACTTGTAAGGAATTTTTATCACTCAACAATTTGACACAAGATCCTAAAAAGTTTCTTAAGTTACTTACTTGTTCTGAAGGCTGCTCTTTATTGGTTTGATCAAATAATGAGGGCATGTCATAGACTGGTATCTCATCTACTGGCTTTGTCCCTGAAGTGGACACAATAGTTTCCTTCAAGATCTCTTGTCTAGCTTCTTTGAATATCTCTTTCTCTTTGCGTGCATCAAAATTATTCTCAGGCGTTGTGTTCTTCCTAACCCACTGGTACTGGTCCTGATCCTTCTTGGCTGCATCTTCTCCTGTTTTGTCTCCACCTCTAGTAACTATGTTAATCTTCTTCTCTATTTTCCACCCTAATCCATTTCACGCTCTAATTAGTCTAGTTCCTCTTGTCCTATATTAGTGTTGGAGAATCTTATGTTTCATGGTATGTTGCACGACAATACATACATGTTGCAGGTGGTTGTGGGAATTATCTTGCATGGTGCCCTGGTTTCTGACAGTTATGACACACTACTGGTCCTCAACCTCCTCCAAAGCCTCTTCCTAGACAACCTCCTCCTCTAAATCCTCCTCTGTTTCCTTGATTATCTCTATGTGGTGTGTTATATTGAGGTCTTTGATTACACTATGAATGTTGGTTATTATATTGTTGTGGTGCAGGATTGTATTGTTGTTTCCCTTGAAAATGTTGTGCATTATACTATGGTTGTACTGCAAACTGCTATGCGGGATTGTACTATGGTTTTTGCGCAGTGTTATACTGTGGTTGTTGTGTAGTTTTTCCTATTGCATGTTCATCTTGTACCCTGTATGTATCTGCAATCATTTCTTTCATCATATTCAAGGTTCTACAATAATTGTCTTAGTGTCCAACTGGCTTACAAAATTTACAATATGTACTCTTCGAAATTGTCTGATATTTTTGCATCAGGGAGAAATGATAGGGATCATTCCCATGTGTTCTACAAATATTACACCATGGTCCTTCTGAAGCGAAAGGGTTTGGTACACCCACTCCAATATACTGTGAAAATAATGGACACTCATTCTTGTGATGGCCTTTTGTCCTGCACATTGTACACCGAAAATATTATCTTTTCTCCTTTCCTTTGTTCTTATTTAAATAGAATATTAGGTTCTTTAGATCTTGCTTCATCTCTTCCACAACTATATCTATATGCTTGTAGTGATTTTCCTCTAGCTATACAGTTGTCTATAGGGCCTCACCCTAACTTTGGATTTTTTGTTGTCTCAAAGGATACTTCAAGTGTGACAACAAAGAATTAACAAACACATGCCTATGTTGTGTATCAGTAATAATGTACTTTAACTTACCTTTTATTCTCTTGAACTTATGGTCCACTTCCCATGTTGACTCTCCTATTTTTTGCTTGATCTCTATCATTTCATTGATAAATTGGTCTTCTGAACTAGGTTTCTAAAATTCATTTATTAACTACATCTTCACATCTACTACAATTCTAGGTGTTCCTGTTGGGTTATTTGTTGAGATACCCATGTACCAATCTAATGAATGGTCTCTAAAAGTGATTTCCAACCATGCAACCTTTGTATCCTCACCTGTAATATTCTTTTCTGCATATATCTTCTCATAGATGAACAAATGTTTTTATCGTTCATTTGACCCATCCCCTCGAAACTTTGGTAACCTAATGGTTGAATCTTGTCCTTCCATTGTGAAATTTGTTGAACTAACACCTCCACACAATGTAAAGACTTGACTGCTACTTGATGAACTTGCAATTCTATTATTGGACCCACATCCTGAAAAAATTCTTTTACCACTAATCACTTGCCACTTAACTGCTTTTTCTTCTTCAGTTGTGTTAGTCGCACATGGGGTTGTGGGTTCCACACTAATTCAGACCTGTAATGGATATCCTTCTTTTGCGTCGGACCCATGACCTATGGTTTTTCTCTCATATTTGGTGCACAAGATATCCTTGATATGCTCTGTGGTGAAAATATCCTCTACCTCTTCCTCATTGCTATCCAATCCTTCTCGCTCTGCTACAACCCTCTTCTTATTATTAATCCTATATTGGTAGGGTCATCCACTATGCATCACACCTACACTCCTTATTATTTCCCTAGTCTATTCATTATCCATCATGATGGGTTCCATTACCTCCTTCTTTTGGCTACTCTCCAGAACCTTATCCATTTCTCAGATCTTCCTTAGTTCTTCCCCCAACTCCCCCATGCACGTAGAGTGACCTAGTTGTATGATTCCATGGTCATCACACCTTTTTCATGTAATAATATCTTGATCGACATATAGAGTGACCCGATGTACCTCCCTTTGGGTCCCCTCAAGAAATCTTGCTCTGCAGCAGTACATGAATTTGTTGTATCTATTGCAAACTCAGTGATAAACCTTGCAGTAATGCTATCTAACCATAAATCCATTGCATGCGTGAATTTTTTATTAACTCTTTCAAACCGCATGATATTTTCAGCAATCCACACTACTATCCTAACTCGGTTAGTCAGATGGGTATCTTTTATCCAAACTATCCAAACTTCTCAATTGCTTTATATATCCAACACTAGAGTTTCAACTAATTATTGTAAATGGAGGTACCAAAAATTGTTCAAGGAAGTGTCATAGTATTAACCTCACCATGGGGGAGCATTTATTGGATAGTTCAATTATTGCAATCCAAATGCGTGGTGTCGATGTTGTATCATGGGTCCAATGGTTACAATCATTGGGAACATTGGATCTGAATTCTCAAGAACTTTTCAAGATATTTCCTTGGAAGGAAAGGGAATTGAACTCAGAGGTATCCAAGCAAAACCCTCTAAAGTGATAAGTTCTAATAGCATGAAAAAATTAATAAAATGGGGACACCATGGTGTACTTGTGTAACATCCCCAATATAATCCCTAGTTTAATTAATGTTTAATGTAGATATAATGTGTGGCTAAGGCTGAAATGATGTATATGCAAATTGTATTTATATGTTTAATAATAAAATGTGTTGAACCTTGCTAAAGGGGCATGGACAAAGATGGGGGATGAATTAATACACAAGAGAGGAGAGGGTCTAAGATAAATTCCTAAGAGGGGGACCAAGGGGAAATTACCCATGTATATTAACTCAACCTGATTTTCCTAAATTGCTATTGGTATATGAACCTTATAATTTATGATTGAGTGTTCCCAAAGCCAATATTGAATACATGTAAGAGGGTGAGTGTGAGTGGTCACATCCCAAATTTACTAGGCACATGGGGTCTAAGTACAATCAACTTGGGGAAGTGTGGGAGTTAAGAAAGGCAAGCCAAAGGGAGGAAATTCATATGGGTTGGGACAACAATTTTATTGGGTCAATGTTTTTTCATGAACATCAAGCAAAGAGTAAGAGAGAGAGATTGGAAATGTTGCACCCATGGAGGGAGAAATATGGAACATGTTGGAGTGTATTTGGAGTGTATTAGAACTAAATACTGAAGAGCTAGGTTGTCAGGCCTGAAGAGTGAACGCTTGTGTGAGTTTCACTGAAACAACAATAGTTTGTTGTGGTTTGTTAATAGTTTTTCCTGGTAGCAAGTTCCCTTGAGTTCCCAGGTTGTTGGTTACATGTGTGAGATAGACCTTGATAAATGAATGGGATTCTTGAGGGACTGATATTAGTGAAGGGGCACATTCCTTGGGTTGCGAAGATCGAGAGAAAGAGAGATGGTGGAGAATCATGATAGTTGTAGGACAATATCAGTGGGTTTTGAGATTTTTGAGTTGTGAGTGGACAGTGAGAGAGACCACCCTCTTTTTTGGATTAAGAGCCTCAGCTCGGGGGTGAATTTCTATTGAGATTTGGAGCAACAAGTATATGGTTGTGTGTAACGTCTATCCCAAGAAGATGGTTGCACAACCATTAATAAAATATAAGTGTTTTATCTTGCTTTTGTTGTATTATGAGTTTATATTATTGTGCATTAAATTTGTGGTTGAAAATGGTTTATATGTTGTTATGTTGCATTATTTGAGATGAATTCATGTTTTTTTATCATGTTGTAGATGCATATAATTAAATGGTAGCGAACAATAGCTAAATCTTGTGGTAATTTGTAGCTAGAAGCTATAGGAAATTAAATAGTTAGTTGTCATATTTGTTTTTAAGAGTATTTTGCACCATAATGTTCCTTAGATGGGCTAGGGGATGTAACATCATGGTATCAAAGCCCTTAGGTTAAAAAATTGGGCTTGAATGGGCCAAGAATGAGTGTGAATTGAGTAATTTGTTGTTGCATACTTTGTTCTGTGTAAATTTTGGGAAAAACGAAGAAGTTGGAGCGAAATCCCCAAATTCGTGGGTAAATTTTTTATTTTGAGTTCCTTAGGGCAGTTGAAGATATTATTTGAGGCATGAATCTACAAGTTACAGAGTTGAATTTGACCTCAGAGGTCGAAAATCCAAGTTTTAATGGTCATTGTAGAGTTGTAGAAAGTTTGGTGAATCAACAACCGAGATTGCATTTGATCTCATGATCAATGACCCAGATTCATTTTGATAAATTTAAAAATTTATAAGGTTCATATGTTTGAAAGGTTGATCAAATCAATGGCCAGGATTCATTTTTGACCGATTGGTGAAGTTAGAGAATCGATGGCTGAGATTCATTTTCAGGCGTTGGGAGGTTGGGGCCGATCAATGATCAGGATTAAATTCAAAGGTTTGTGAAGTGAAGTAGATCAATGACCTAGATTAATCAAGGATTCATAAAAAAATTCTAATTTTTTTGGTCGCCAAAGTCATTGATGGGTCGATGGATGAGGATCAGCCAAATTCGACGAAATTTTTTCAAATGTGCAATAGAAATGGAAATTGGGCCAATGGGATGATGGTCGAGCATCGACCGAATTTGGTGAAGTGTTTTCAAATGTGCAAGGGAATGGTTGATGGTTCGATGGGTTGAGGGTTAGGCATCGACCAATTCAGTGAGTTGTTCGGGTTATCCAAGAGAAATGGTCGATGGTTGATGAAGGAAAGAGGGTTATGATGTGTAATTCCATGTCAACATCAATGTGTCATGTCACATCAACGTCCATGTTTCATGCCATTTCATCCAAGTTGACACCTCATGATGACATTTCATGCCACATCAACATCCATGTGTCATACCATGTCAACAGTTTCCATGTCATCCAAGAAAGGGACAATGACCGATGGTCAGGTTAGCTGAAATGGTGAGGAGTTCATCCCTAATGGGGATCGTCGATAGTTGGGTCAGCCGGTGTAACAAGGTGTTTCAAATAAATTTCCAAGGAGATGGGTCGATGGTCGATGATCGAGTCGTCTAGTTTAAGAAGGTGTTTTGAATCAATGGCCAAGAGAATGGGTCGACGATTGTGTTATCACTCTATAAATTTCCTTGGATGTGGAGGCAAGTCACAGAGGTAACCACAAACCAACTTGAGGCTAGAAGCTATCCCTTCCAACCCAGAGGGGGATCTCTCTCTTCAAATCAATCACTAAAAGGATTGATTTGGTATTTCATCCAAAGGCTAGATCTTGAAATGAGGATGGGATTTTAATATCTTAGGTAAGATTTAGGATAAAAACACCATTGGGAAATGGAGACTAATTGACTGAAAATCAATCAAAGTACAGAGATGTTGGTTGTATGATCACACATTGACAAAGGCAATGTAGATAGCATGTCATAGACACTTGGATCATCATTGTAGCAAGAAGTAGAATGAAGAAAACAATCCATTACAGCAGGGCACCTAGAAAAGGGTGAATCCTAAAATAACTTTAGAAGGAGATGGTGGAAATTATTTAACATGTGAAAAGGAGCATGACACCATGACTTCTTAAACACTCAACTTATTCAAATACTTTGAATATACATTTGAATGAAAACAAAGAAAGAGACACAATCCAACATAGGAAAACACAGACTAAAACATACCATCACATGAATATTTGTATAAATGACCATGTACTTCTGATCTCTGATAAACTCTAATTAATATCATAAATATACAGTACAAAGAGCAGGAAAGTCCTTTTTCTCCACAGTCAAACCCACCTTTACATTACAAAACTTGAATATATATACCAATTACATCATCCTATCTATTGATAATTTACTCCAATCAAATCAAATAAAATCATCATAACAATAATATAAAAATAAGTTTGGTTGCAAAGCCTCGAGATGTTGAAATCTTGAGACTCTAATTGTTGGAGCTGGAAAATCTCTGTAACTGCCAACTGTTTGCTTCTTGTCCAGAAAATCAGGAACAAATTTGACTTTTTGATTATTCTCCTAGAAGATTGGCATACTCTGCCACATGAAGATATAGATCTTGATGTTTGACTAATAGTCATCAATCTGGGAGTTGATATTAATTGCCACATGTTTTGTGTTGTCACCTATGAATATTAAAGATGCCATTCGAAACCCCTCCTAGAAGATTGATCCATTCGATCCAACATTTTATCATTTGTATTCAACTAAAAGTGGAGTTGGTACTGAGATGGATTCCTTTCTTTATGAAGGATGATTCACATATTCATTAATAAAACCCTTGTTTTGACTTCAACCATAGGCCAAAAAATCAAAATTGAGAACTTTGGTAGCATAAGTAATATGTTTTTCACTGTATATATTACTAGATTATCTAGTTCACACTTTTGTTGTACTTTTCTTTTCCATTCCTACATATTCAAACTACATAGGTGTCCATCACTACCTAGAACTCTTAGAATAGTAGCATCTTATGATACAAAAGGTTTATAATCTGCAAGGCAATCCACCAACACTGAAAGGAATATAGAGAATAAAAAATGCTCATGTCACATAAAAACACTGTCATACCCACCATCACCTTTCATCAAAGCTTATCCACACATTTTTAGAGGATCAATAACTCCATTAGGGATGCAAAACTTCACTGTAAGTGCTCCTTAAATATTTTACCTCATTTTCACGTAGTCAAAAGCTGCAAAATAGTCATTTCCAGAACTTTAGTAGCTATTTTTCCTATTTTCAGTGTTTTGGCACTGCAAGAGTTGTGTTTCAACACTTCTGTAGCATTTTGAGTTGATGTAAAATATGAGTATACCATTTATGGCTCAAAGGTAACAAATTTTTTCCATCATATCTCATGAAATCCTCTCTTCCTCTTCAAAGTTCAAAACTTCCAATGAAACAAACGTTGTTGTATAACAAAGATTATTGTTTTCCCATCCAAAATGTAGGAGATATCTTATTGTAGATACAACAACAAGTTTGTCTCTTTGAATTATTGGATATGGAAAAACTACAAAGGATCGAATGACTTCTCCCCTTTTACACAAATATTAGATCTCCTTCATTGTCAATAGGAAGGTTTCAACATGCGAAACTTCCTAAATAGAATTTTCAATGCGCCAATGAACCAATTATTTGTGATTTTAGAATGTCAAATCAACACAATTCAACATTGTTATTCTGCTAATATTCTTGATTGATCGAGTTCTTTCTTTCAATAAATGAGCATCTCCATGAGGTATCATACAATCACATTCCATTTCTCCAAAACGTAGACCTCCTTTGTGAGATCATTTTTTTGTTGGTTGTCATGTGAGAATTTAAACAGGGCCATGATTGTGATGAGAATGGATCTCATCATCCACCATATGTTTCAATCGTTGGTAATATGTAGGACCTAAAAAAATCATGGCAGATAACTTTCTACCGGTGCAACCATTGTGCATAGTCTAAAAACCTCTCATCTGGGTATTGAGCAAAACTTCCCAAATTGCCACTACTTAATGGAAGCGATCTCGACGTTTATAATTATTCATTTGATGACTGGTTTTTAATTTGTGACACAATATCCTAAATTGTTTTTGAAAATTTGGCATTAGTCTTGACAAATTGACAATTGATCACTCACACCCTATTCATGGCAAGCCCAATTTTCTTTTGACTTCATTCAATGTGTGAGTATAACACTTGGAGAATTTAGGATTTCTATTTCTGAATCATTGGCACCCTTTTTTTATTTACCCAGTTCTAGTTTTCGAATTACCAACAATGTTTTAATCCTCAGATATCTTCTTTAAAACTATGTCCACTGAAACTGAGTTGTAATTTACTCGATATTCTTGTCACTTGTTGATTCAGAGGCATTCTAGGTGTTCTGTCACAGTTGCATAGCGTGCTCACTACAAATATGCACCTACAACATTTGTGCAACACAAGCTCATTGTGCAACCTCTATTTCTTTACAGACATAACAACACATGAGATGAAAAGGAATTGAACAATTATAAAATCCTTGCTTTCTTCAACATGATACAGCTTAGTTAGAATAACAATGGCAAGCTCCAACTGCAGAGAGAAAATAGAACCTTGACAACGGTTGGAGTTGGATTCTATTTAGCACTAGCACTTTATTTTGTGAGGGTAGATACATAACCCCTTTGCAATACAAATTTCCACCATTTCCTCTTCATTTTATGTTTGCTTGATGAGATGATGACAGAGACATCGTTAAAGCCAAAGTGCTCGACAATTCTTGCACATAGGTCTAAATGACATGAAAGAACCAAACAAGAGAGTAAGGTAGGTTGAGAATCCCTTTAGCTTGGCACTAACAAACAATATTCGACATACACCTCATTGATATCGGTTATATGTGCACTACATGTTATCATCGAGACTGTGACTTGGTATTTCGACTTGAATACATTCATCCTAGTTTATAGAGGACAGAACATTGTGACCCTTCTCATTCAACACCTATCCACTATAAGCCAAAACCCACCTTGAATTCTGATACTTTCTCCTGACACCTAGGAAATTTCTTTATTTTTCTGTTTAGTGAAAGTAATTCCACATGTGTGGGAAAAAAATATTTATGTTTTTATATATACTGGTTATCCCAAACTAATTCGATGTGTGGTGCACTCTTATCTCCTCTTCGGTGGCTTGGCATTTGGGTGCTAGGCCTTAACTTGGGTCAGGCTTTGGTGTGATGCATGGTTCGTAACTTGTGTGTATGTTATGCTGGATTAGAGATTTTGCAAGAAATATTAGACTTGGGATTTGAACCCACCAATTTTTTCCAGCACTAATAATAATATAAAAACCCTGGATAAAAAGTAAAGTCGAGATCATAAAAACCTTATTTTTGCCAAATTCATAAATAATTTGCCCCAAAACTGTATATTTTTTGTCGATAATAAAAATGAGGCTAACACTAGCAACTTGACGCTACAAAATGAGCACATACTGCAAAGCACTACAAAATCACCCATAAATCAACGTAAAATTTATAGGGTGATAACAGGTCAATGGTCGGGTCGACAGTTTTGGAAATTTGGAGTTTGTTTCAATGGTCTAGATTGCTTCGGGATGGCGGTCGATGGTGTAAATTCACCTGTGGGCCTAGGGAACTTTTAGTGGATCAACTATTGATATTTTCACGTGATTTGAGATTGACAGCTCAAATTTAAGGGTTGTTAACACAATAAAACAATCAATTTTGTATGATTTTTTCTAAATTTTTCATATTTTTGAAGGTCCTTAATTTGCAAGGCGATTTTGAGGCCCTAAACATCGTTTTTAGGAGTTCTAATTTTCGAGACAATAAGTCATAAGCACCACGTAAAGTCTCTACAGATTAAATAAAATAACTCGAGGAGATATTTCCAACGAGCTAAATTGTTTGCAAAACAAAGATCGTATGAGAGCTACAGCCAAAACAGTAAGGGTAAAATTTTGGCACCATATTACTTCTAGAGGGCATAACTCCCTACTCAAAAGTCTATTTGGGGCTTAGAAGAAATATATGGAAATACTATGATCCATAGAAGACAACAATGGAGCCAGATTTAGGATCTAGATATGTAAAAATGCACGAGAAGAGAAATAAGAAACCTGTAACATATAGGAATAAATTGGGTAAAACAACTTAAACTTCTTTGGGCCATAACTTTTAGCCTAGAGCTTTGAATTGATAAAATGAATAGTTGCTAGAAAGGTCTTGAGGATTAGAAGACATATATGAACCCAAAATTTTGAAATGGATAATAAAATTTTCCATAAATTAATAAGGATATTTATGTAGCAGTAAATGAGTGGAAATTGCAACTTGTAAATGTTGTAACTTTTTGCTCAGAATTCATTATGATGCATGAGTATAGTCATTGGAAATTTGTTTCAAAGATGAATTCTTCTAATGAATCATATTTTGATTTGTTGCATTGTGTATTTCATAAATTTGGATAATGAATAATCTATATTCTAATTGATGGCATGTTTTATGTTATGCATGTTCTAATAATTATTATTACATGCATATTTCTTGCATAATTAGAGGTACAAGAAAGAAAAATTGGTTTTTATATGAGGACTGGAGTCACAGATGATGCTCAAGAATATTACATCCACGAGGAAGAGATTAGAGGTATGCATGTAATCATGGGAAATGTTGAGACAGAGTCAAATGGAGGAAGAGGCAGGAAGGAGCATGTTGTTATGGAATATTTCCCCTATGGACAGGTGAAATATCCCTTGGATTACAAACCCCTAATACCAAGAAATAAAACTACAAGTGGACACTAACATCCCCTTGAATTCATTTTAACCAATTAGAAAGAGAGAGGGAGAAAATGTGTGATGCACCTTGTTTTGAAGTTTGTCCTTGTTGCTTCCAATCTAAGATTGATCTCTAAACTCCCTGGTGCAAATCGATACCTGCAATAGGAAGAAAAGAGAAACCACTACCTCCTACTTTACTTGATTAGATCAAACAAATTCAGCTACAAAGATTGAAGGAACAATAGACAAGCACATGCAATAATACACAAGCTTGAAAAAAATAGGCCAAGTATAGTCAAATGAGAAACCAAAGAGAATACTTACAAACCATGGATGATGATACAACACTTATCTAATCTCTCCTCATCCAACCCTTGCATGAATATACCAAGATCAAAGGTTTGATAACTGTAAGCTTCCCCCTGAGATCAGAGGTTTGATATGCTCCATTCCTTCCTTCTTTCACCTTGGAAATCCCTCAATATATAGGCTTGAGAGGCACAACTACCATGATAAAATGATGGATATGGTTGAGGATATGGCTCCTTGAGGCTTGGATCAAATCTTGAAGTGAAGCCCAAGCATGAGGGTCGAACACAACTAACCCAATCTGAAGGAGATGGCCCATAGATTAAGGTGGGGGAGATACCCCCTTTCTCTCAACAATAATGGTTCTCCCCCTCAATGAGAGACAGGGTGCCACCCTAGAAATGGTGATCCCCTATAGTGGGATAGGGGGAACCATGTGTGCACCCTCAATATGGACAAGGGGATCCACCCTTCATAAATTCTCAAAAAAGGGTCAAAATTTCCAAGGAAAAAGTGTGTTTTGACTTAGGGGTCATGACCAATTGTTTTAATGGTTTCAAGGCGTGGTGACACCTCACAAAGTGAATGTGACACTCACCAAGGTGCATACGCCACTTTTCAACACTTAGGGTGTGAAACACAAATGTGGCATTTTGATGTGTAACACCTACGACCATGAGAAGCCTGCATATGAAAGTGCAAAGATATAAAGTTGATAATGAAAGGATTATAAAGGATCAAGAAGAGATACTTTAAATATTGAATATGTTGCACAAGAAATTCAACAAGGACTATGGCACCAAGCAAGCAACTAGCACTAGACATGTAGTAGCATCTATATCACAAAGAAAAATGGATGATCATGGGAATGACAGGAAGTCAAAAATCATGAACAAGTGTTGTCATTCTCTTAAGGCAATCCACTAGAAGAGCTCATGCAAGTTCAAGTCCAAGGAGCATCCCAAGTGTGTCTCCTGTTAGGAGGAAAAGGAGAAGGGCCGATGCAGACATATTGAAAGGTGAACTCAGGAAGATCAAGCCACCAACTTTCAATGGTGAGCACAAGAAAGGAGAAGAGGTTGAGGCCTGACTACTGAAAATGAAGGCATGATTACCACTCAAGGGTAGAAGCTATAATTTCCACTTACCACTTGCAAGGAATGCCAACTATGTGGTGGGATCAGCTTATGCAAGCCAATAACCTTGATGAGAAGAGGATCTCATGGAGATAGTTCAAAGGATATTTCTAGGAGAAATATGTTTTCGAGTATTACTATGAAAGGAAGATGAAATCTTTGTTTGAAATCAAGTTGGGAAGCATGAAAATGGAGGAATATGATAAGAGGTTCTTTGAATTGTTGAAGTATGTTGACTTCATAAAATATGAGAAGGTAAAAATCCAAAGGTTTATAAGTGGGTTACCCTCCTTCTATAGTGAAAAAATTCTATATGAAAACCCCAAGAATTTGGAGGAAACCATAAGGAGAGTAAGGCATCTTTATGAGAAAAGAAAAGGAAGGCCAATTTTCCAAAAATCTTGGAATGACAAGATGAAGGGTAAAAAGGATCAAAGGAAGAAAGGTTTTAAGCCACCGCTTTTCAAGAACAATTCCCAAGCAAATCAATAAGGTCAGTCACCCCAAAATGAGCACAAGGGTGTAGAACCATTTGGGAAAAGGCCAAGGAAGCATATTGTAAAATGCTAGGGGTGTGAGGGAAATAAATTATATAAGGACTTCCCTCACAAAGGAGAAATAATAGGGAATGTCCATAACATTCAAGAGGTTGAAACAATTGAAAACATGTAAGGAACGATGACAAGGATTTGTGTAGCCTTGGACAACAAGCAAGAAGAATAGAAATCCTTCATGATTGAAGTGGAAGGAAAGATTGATAACAAGCCCATAGAAATTTTAAGTGATTCTAGAGCCAGCCATAGTTAAATAAACTCTAACATTGTTGAAATATTTCACTTACAAAGGAGTAAGCATAAGAAATCTCAGTTAGTTCAATTAGCCACACTGGCTAAGAGGAAAATCAATGAGTTGGTTAAATATTTCCCAATAGACATGAATGGGATCAATATGAAGGTAGATGTGAACATCATTCCATTAGGATTGTTAGCACTGAGAGTCACCCTTAGATTGCGGGAGGATAAGCCGAGTACCCATCAGAGTTTTTGGTGGATGTTGGTTGTATATGAGTGGAGGTCAATGGACAAAACTCAATATATGAATGATGTTCAACATGGAACTGGACAAGAAATGCACAGGGAAGTGAGGGCCACATTAAATTCAGTCATTGAATTGAGTTTAAGTGTAAGCAGCGGGAAGACTTAGTGAGAAAGGTGAACAAGACTACTATGAGCATCAGGCTTTCAAGCAACTTGGAGAAGAAAAAATCAGACTCAAGATCACTCTTAAGCTCAAGCTTCAGACACTGAAATATGTCCAAACAACATAGTCACAACAACACAATGGTCAAACCTACATCACAATGCAGCTACAACAACTCGACTAGATCCTCCATGCCCGAGACATTCAGTGTAAGAGGGAAAAAGATAACAAGGGCGCTGACTAAAATTGGTCACGATACCACTGTAATCAAACCTACATTACAACAACATAACAACCCTCAACTCGATCCTCCATGCCCGAGTGTTTTAGCAAAGTTTTTATAGAGAGATGAAAAGAAGCTGACTTCTATTAACATGAAAGTCTCAAATTTGGTACATAACCAGAGAACAGTTCTAGCATCGAAACATTACAAAATAGGGAGCTCTTCTCAACTAGTTGATGACCATAACAAAATATTAAAGCTATCTATTTATAATCACAACAATTCACCACCACCAAGAGTGTGACCTGGAAACAACAATCACATCTTTATGTCGGTGAGTTCTTCTGTCAGACTGAACGTGCAACCCTCTGTCAGAATGAATGTGCAACCCTCTGTCAGACGTGAGCTCATATCGACATGGGTTTTGTAGGAAAATCTTCCCACAGGGGTACCATAGGATGACGGTTCAGTCCCCACAATCGGGCCTTCCATGCCTTCCATTTATGGAGTGAGTCGAGGTTTCAACCACCAGCTCTATTTTCATTAACTGCCTTTTCTCGGGATTGCAACACGACTTAATGCTCAGGGGGTGGCCATGCGCTGCTCTTGGATAGGATGTTATACGAGCGCGTGATTGCAGGGATACTCAAAATTGGTTTAGGTTCAGACCACTTTTGGGCCCACAATCCATCACCTTTCGCCACATAGCACTTTCACTTTATCGTGGTTTCAATTGCGGGACCACTCAAGAAAATTATTTCCCAAGCATGTTGCATCCCCGCAATGAATTGTGGCCATAGATCTGGTCCTGATCTGAGATCTGGACGCACCTTCTAGATTTAGCGCTACTACCAAGCTTAACTACTCGTCAACTTTAGAATCTACCAAACTGTGCCCTAGGGAGGGGGACGCTACTTTTGACGTTGAAAAATAATACCTCCTGGAGGATGATCTGACATGGAGGTTTGATGTCATCATGTTGATGCATCATGAAAGAGAAGCGACATGTGTCACTAAGAAAGAAGTGAATAATATGCCCACGTCTGCTTGGATTCAGTGCCACATGTCATTGTTGGATAGGTGTCAGGTGTCACGACCGACGAGTATGCCACACATCTACACTAATGACTGCCACGTACTCTCTTAAATTGATGATTGATATCTCCTTTGGGTCTCCAGGCTCCGGGAAAATGAAAACTCAAACTTATTTTTTCCTTGAAGAAAAACATCTAGAGTTAAGGATCTGACAATGTGTGGCCTCCAGAGATCAACGGTTGAGATCCCTTCGTGGCTCTGGGCTTTAGACTTCTCAATAGTCAAACTCTATTTGCCCCAAGCAAATTCGTCGGAGCTAGGGATCTGATGATGCATGGACCTTGGATTTGGACGTTCGAGATCCACTTCGGGTCTCCGGGCTCCAGGAGAATGAAAACTCAAACTTGTTTTTTACTTGAAGCAAAACATACGGAGTTAAGGATCTGACGACATGTGGCCTCCAGAGATTGATAGCTGAGATCCCTCTGTGGCTCCGGGCTTCAGACTTCTCAATAGTCAAACTTTATTTTCCCCAATGAAATTCTTTGGATCTAGGGATCTAACGACGCGTGGCCTCTATATTTGGACAACCGAGATCCACTTCGGGTATCTAGACTCTGAGAGAATCAAAAATCAAATATCACTTACCTTCAGCTTCTTTTACTTGGAGTTTTCAATCTGTTGATGTGCATCCTCTTGAATCAGATGACTGAGAATTACTTTGGGTCTCCGGACTCCAAGAAAATCAAATCTCAAACCTCCTTTGCCTTCAACTTCTTTTACCCGGAGCTATGGATCTGTTGATGCGTGGTCCCTTCGATGGATGGTCCAGATTCACATCGGGCCTTTGAAACTTATGGCTTCAAGAGTTCAATGCTTCGGCACTTCAGGACTTCGTCCACTTCGAGACTTCAGACACTTCAGCCACTTCGAGACTTCGGGCACTTCGGCACTTCAGGCTTTGGCCCTTCGAGACTTTGGGCACTTCGAGACTTCAGGTACTTTGGCACTTCAGGCTTCGTCCCTTCGGGAAATTCGCGCACTTCTCATTTCAAGACTCTTGAAGCTCATTTCCCCAAACACTTGGATCAGATACCACATGTCCCCTTTAAGATCTATGGCTCATGTTTTTTTCGGGACTTCGGAATTTTCTCTTCGCTATACTTGGTGCAATTTTGAGATTTTGAATACCTGCAAGCCACTGATCTGAACTCCAAGTGGGATCTCCACTGTTGAAAACTAAACCCACCTATTGCTTGTGTTTCAAGCCCGAAATAGACTACCATGAAAGCTTCACCTTGTGTCCATGGTTGTGGCTTGAGTGAACAAAAACTTGGATGACTTGCTATGGGCTGGGGAAAACAGAGAGAATGGTGACTGAAACAAAGGAGATGAGCGTTCATCCTTAGAGAAAAATAGAGAGGTTTAGGGCCAAGACTTCCTTCAGGTAAGACATCAAGGGGAATCAGGGCACTCGAAAAAAAAGGGGCAAACAAAAAAATGACTTTAACAGTCGAAGGGGAAAAATCAAGATCGAGCCTGCGAAAGGGAGAGAGACAGGGAAAGGATACAGACTTAGGTAGAAACCACAAAACTACAAGACTCTGACAAGTTCATGTGATAAAAAGGATCATATGATTGTCTAATTGGCATGGATTGGTTTGAAAAATACCATGCCATCCTAGATTATTACAACAAGACAATCACATGTCCTGATGAAGAAGGGAAGCAAGGAAATATTAAAGGCATTCCAAGAGTTTTGGTTATTAGATAGATTTCAACTATGCAGTTGAAAAAGAGTTTCAGAAAGGGATGTCAGATTTTTGTAGGCCATATGGAAGAGGCAGCCAAATATAAAGTGGCAAGCATTGAATACCATCTAGTCTTGATGAATTTTGAATATGTTTTTAGGGAAATCCCAGGACTTCCACCAAAGAGAGACATTGATTTTACTATAGATTTGGTGCCGGGAGTTGCCCCAATGTCCAAGACACCTTATAGAATGGGCACACCATAATTGAAGGAGCTGCAGATGCAACTTGAATAATTGTTAAAGAAGGGGTATATATGCCCAAGTGTGTCACCCTGGGGAGCCCCAATTCTTTTTTTAAAGAAGAAAGGTGGAGCCTTAAGGCTATGTATTGATTTCAGACAACTAAATAAGGTCATCATAAAGAAAAAGTACCCTTTACCAAGGATTGATGATTTGTTTGATCAACTGAAAGGTGCAGGAATATTTTCAAAGATTGACTTGAGATCG
>ML819232.1:6113-25609 GCA_009831015.1 Picea engelmannii
CCCCCCCCCCCCCCCTCCTTCACATCGCTCTCAATTCCCCATACCCAATAAATGATTTTATTTATATAGAAAACATATAGACATTCATGCATAACTAGGCTAGTCATCAAAACATATGAACATATAAACATTGAATCATAATGTGGTAATTCATATAAACAATGTTTCATACTAGCAACATCGATAAACATCCAAATACAAGTCATGAATTTATATATCTAGTTTTTCTTTGATTTATGTTTTTTTTAATTCATAAAATTGACGATTGTGGTATCATATTCATCCTTTGACACTGTATTTTATGTGCCCTGTACTTCTATTGTTTGTGTTTCCATGCACTCATGTACCATACTTCTAGTACGTCTTTGAAAAGGGAGTGGAGGTAGCTATACAGGGGCATGAAAGGAAACAACGAAAATGATCATATCAATATGTTGAAATATAATTGAAATAATTATTTCATTATTTTAATTAACATTACAATATTTCTCTTTACGTGTCTGTGTAGTTGTGACAATTGGTGCGTTAATTTCTTGTCCACTTGGTTCCTCTCACAGTTCACCCTCCTGAGCTACATTCTCTTTCATTTAAAGAAGATAATATATAAGTATAAGTCAGGAAATAAATATATACAATCACAGTAAATATTTCTAATTATGAAGCATACATACCGGAATGGGTACTCTTCTCCCCGCTATCATTCGACATGTGCTCCCTAGTATGAAGTGGTGTATGTTGAATACCGCTAGATTCATTGTTCCTTGAAAAAAAACATAAATACTTAGTTAAGGGTGATATAATAAAATATGAATAGACTTTACAGGCATGCTACTATGGTTTCCTTATTCATTTTATTTACCTTCATTTGCATGGCTAGGGAGATTGGAGTCTGCCCCAAGATTCTTTGATATTCAATCACACTTTTAAAACCATTCTTGAAACCAAGCTTTAGGTCCTCCTCAGTGGAAGCAGTTTGGAACATATTTAACTGCAATGCATAACACCATTAAAATTACCAATAACAAAAAAAGATATTTGTTTGCTACTGTTAAATAAATATTCACCATAGTTAATCATTTAATTCTTATGATTCGGGATTTTAGTTTTCCATACCCACCCTGGCCTAGTTTATGTTTCCCGTGCTTTTCCACTCTAGCCTTGGTTACTTTGGAGGTGTCAAGTACCCTATATATGGATTTTTTGAAAAACGTTAGATATCATAATTGTTACTTAAAACAAGAAAGAAAAACATAAATGAGCATATTTCACTAAGAAGATGACATGTATTGTACCTTGCTTGACTAGGTCGTGGATGTCTTCCTTGTTTTTTAAACAAGTTCTCCTTTGCATCCTCTATCAAGGCATTCCACTCTTTCTTCAGAACCATGGGAGGGCACTCATGCTTGAGGTCTAATTACAATTTATCTCTATATTGGGCCCTGGTATATTTTAAATTCTCGTTGGCTAACTTTGTAACCACTTTCTTATTGAACTTATTGTCGAACAAGTTTACCATGTGGCCTATCAATTCATCTTTCTTTTTGCTATCTTGGGTATTCCACCATGTGAAAATGGTGGGGCTAAACAGCTCCAATGCTTTGTCATTCAAGTTTCTGTAGAAAACATTATTTCCTGCAGAAACGTGGTATCTATTAATTTATAATAATCTCAACAAATGTCCATTTTAATTTCATGATAAAAATGAATCAATTAATTAACAAATACTTGAAATCTTCTGAATATTGATAGAAACACATGCGTCATCCACAAAAAAGGTGAGATCTAGTGATCAGGTGCTTTTAATTTGTGTTTCTCCATGAATAGCTTCATCGCCATCTACAATACATTCATCTTCGGAATCATGTAGATTCCTAGGCGTCGGATCATCATGCTTCGGCGTGTCATGCCAATCAACATCAATGCACTCATGAATGGATTTGAGGGGAAACTCAAGAGGGTCAAAAATCCTCATTTGTACTTTTCTTTGTCGAATTTTTTGTTGCATTGGACCATCACTACTACTTATAGTAGTTGCAAGCTCAACAGGTTCTTGGGGCACGGGGTTTAAAAACTCCTACAAACGGAAAAATTTACTTTATCAGATCATATAGAAAATATAAAACAAAAAAACAGATATGAAATTGTCATAGCTGATAAAAATATGTGAAGATGCCACTTACCCCCAAAAAAATTATTAGATTTTGTAGCTCTGCAATTCTTTCCCCGTCCTCCTGTGTCAGGGGTCTTTTGCGAAACAAAGCTAGATATTCTATGTTTTCCTTCTTCAAGGCCTTTGCGACAGTTGTTATTGGGTCAGTGGAATAAAATGTTTTTTCCTCAATCTCCTCATCTTCCAAATCGACCGTAACAGACTAAAAACATCAAACAATAAATGAAATTAAACTAATTTTAACATAAAAAAAAAATCAGATATTGTAATCAAATTTAGTTATTACTAAGCACTAATAGTTACCTGATGTTGGTGTGTAGCCAATGACTTCCCACAATCACCCTGCTCTGATCTACTATGAGTGGGTGACTTCCCACGGTGACCATGCCACAACACATTAATGAATAAAATTAATGAGATGAACTTTAACATTTGATAAATTTAGTTATTGTAGTCATAAGTTGTTACTATATTTAACATTTACCTGTTGAGGCACAACGGGTGCCTTTCCACGGTCACCCTAGACAAATGTAGTGTGTGATTTTCCATGGTCACCTTGGATAGATGTTGACACAATAAATCAATCAACAAAAGTTATGAAATTCACCTGTAACATTAAAAAAATGAAATATTGCAGTAATATCATAAAACAAATAATGCAATTTCAGAAATTTAGTTGTTGTAGTCATAAGTTGTTACTATATTTAACATTTAACTGTTGAGGCACAGCGGGTGCCTTTCCATAGTCACCCTGGACAGATGTAGCGTGTGATTTTCCACGGTCACCCTGGACAGATGTTGACACAATAAATTAATCAACAAAAGTTATGAAAGTAATTGTAACATTAAAAAATTGAAATATTGCAGTAATATCAGAAAATAAATAATGAAAAATGAAATATATGCAGTAAAAAATTGAAATATTGCAACGATAACTTATAACAATGATTGATCAAAGGTTGAGTTGAATGGTATATAATATATTTACCCCCATAGTCGCACCCCCTCCATCTATTTGATTTAAGTTGTAATTGATCATCAACTCTTCACCTGGAACTATTGTTTTTGTTGCACATACAAATATACGATTTCCTTCGCGTCCCTCAAATATGCAATTCATTTGCTTAGTTTTTTCCATTGGTTTTGTACTATTTATAAAGCCTGTAATGTTTCCATAATCTTTTGGCCTTCCATCAATATACATAGTCACCCCTTTATTTTGATTGTTATCTACTAGTTGTATATAATTTACGGCAACTTTGTATCTCCGCATACTTCGCGTATATTGGACCAACATCAACCAGTGATTGTATTTTTATAATGGTTTGACATACTCCATCAATTCATTTACAGTGACACAGTCGACCTTTATGCCATCCATGGAAAATAACCCCGATCCATGTAAGGATGAAGGAGAAATGTGATACATCCTCCCACTGATAAAGAAATATGTGTCCAATTCAGGTAGCTCCTTAGGTACCCATCATTGCACTGGATATATATACCTCAAGGGAAACTCAATGTCACCTGTTCTCTCAGCATCATAATTACATGACCCTTCGTTGTCTATAAAAAATTGCATGCGTATACAAAATATTTTCCTTACCTTTTCATATCTAGTTGATCTAGAACCGATAGATCTAGTACAACACGTCTCACTTTCAACCTCTCTGAGTATATCTTGATCATCACACGAGGAAGATAAATCCGACATATACCTATTTGGTGGTACCTACACTCATTAAAACAAGAAGATAAGTTACCCTGTGAATATAAGTTTGTGGTACCAACACTCGAAAAAATGAGAAGATAAGTGAGCAAGCAAATATTCAAGGAACCCATGTTTTGCTTGGAGAATATACTTGATTCTATTGTATGTAAGAAAATTATTGGGGTCCTTGTTTACTTGATTCATATCTTACTTGGCATCCCATTATTGTTATCTTGGTATGCTTTGGAGTGTGAGTCTTCTCTTTTATAGAATGGCCTAGATTGTAAGATTTGTGAAAACCATGGAAGAATTTAAGATGAAAAAGGTTCTTGGTGACCCTCAAAGACACCCAATCATTGAACTTCCTCTTCTAAGAAAGATTGAATGAAAAATCTTACAATCTAGGCCATTATTGAATCCAAAATCAATTCCACACTTAGCCTTATCAGAACTTGTGGTATACCTTCATTTACTTCTTATTTTCTTTCAGAAAATGGATATGTCAAATCATGCTCTTGAAGAACTTTAAGATTTCAACAAGGCTTTCCTAATTCTTGACACATTGTTCAATACTTCCCTAATTGTATTGTTATAATAAGGTAGCTTTTATGAAATTGGCTTCTTCATAACTTGAGGGTCTTCACTCTTCTTACGACATCCATTTGTACCTATCATTTTCATGAACCTTTGTATAATCAAGTGAATGAGAGGTGTATGAAATTCGTTAGGATAGAAAGAGGCATTAAAGTCCCAAAATTAGGCTTGGGAATTGATGTAGATAGGGTGATGAAGGAAATGCATCCTTAGCAAGGATATTTAGGGTCTATGATACTAAAAAGGCTTAGTGGATGACACTTTTCTTGATGATACTAAAAAGGCTTAGTGGATACTCAACAAGATAGATTCTTTAGAATTAATGAATGGTTGGAGGATACTCAATGAGATAGATGCTTTAGAATTAATGAATGGTATCCCAAGGGTGTTAAGGCCTCATCTAAAGATGGGTCAAGTGACAAGGTTCAATGAAAAGGAAAGATAGAAGTTATATGACAAAGTAAAAGTGTTCTCGCAACAAGTATAAGTCCCAATACAACTTGAAGGAAAGGACAGATGCTTATATGAAACAATAGATGATTACACTATTCAAGATAGGTACATTAACAATGGTGCATGAGAAACAAACATATAACAACAAAGACAATGGTATCTTTCAAGTACAAAGATTGTCAATATGTAAATGATTTCCAGTAATAAATTATCACTAATGACTGCCCAGGAATGTAATTCAAATGCTACTTCTCCAAGGTGTAATCAAGAGCACATAATGACACTTCATTCAATGTAATTTCCAGCTCATGGATGCATGAAAGATGATTTTGCAAAGAGTTATTTCCAGCATAAAAATGATTGTCCAGTCAATCTTTTATTGTTACCACTTCAATTTATAATTAAAACAAGTCAAAGATCAATCTTGTGTGTAATTCCCAACAACAATATATATGTAAACAATGATTGTTCAAGATGTAATTTCTAGCAAGCGAGGAATGTAAATGACTATCCAAACATGTATTTCTTTCTATAGTATGACTGTCAAAGTATGTCTTAATTTGAGACAAGTCAAAACTAAAGATTACATGTAAATCTTAGCAACAATATGTGTGTAAACAATGACTATCCTTCAATGTAATTTCCAGCAACAAGAAGCATACAAACGACTGTCACACTTATCTCTTTATAGCTAGCTAAGATTTCATTTCTAGTGGATGATACTAAAAAGGCTTAGTGGATGATATTTATGAAAAAGGCTTGGTGGATGACGCTTTTATTGATGAATACTTGTTTGCAGTTTTCCTGCAAATGTCGTGGTTTTTTTATATTGAATTTTACCTCATCTTTAGCAAGTTTTCATAGCACTTCTCCCATAATGAACACTACAAAAACACAAGGAAAACTACTCCATACAACTAGATTTAGGGTCATGTATTCAAAATGGGACTTGATCATGTACTACGTTGATTCCTAAGAGAATATTATCTATGATGTGCTTGGGGCATGGCATAATGAACATAATGGATTTCATTCTACATCTGAAAGAAAAACTCTCGAAAGTTCTACAAGCATGATATTGTTGGCCAACCCTTCATAAGGATGCTAGAGAATACATTAGCATATGTGATGAATGTCAAAGAATAGGCGGCCACATAGGTTGATGAAATGCCTCTACAACCCCAAATTCCATTAGAGTCATGTTGGGGAAAGGGTATGAAAAGGCCCATCACTACCCCCTAATTGGAGGTTTTGCACACCCCTATCTAAAAAAAAAAACAATTTCCTAATATGATGATAAGGAGTTCCATGTTCCAAATTTTGAGCCAAAAAATAATGTTTGGGGCCATTCTCATGTGATGAGTTGTAACACCATTCCATGATAGCGACACATAAAATATTAGTATTAGTAGAGGGATCTGTTCCATGGCTAGTGAGATCATTTGAGCACTAGGATTTGTAAGTTGGGGGTTTTGAATGATAATGAATGGATGAATATCATATGGTGTTTTGTGTATGACTTATTGATTACATTATTTTTGTATGAATATTTTTTATTCTGTATGAATTGGTTTTGTAGGCTACATAGACATTTTGCATTACAAAAATGATACTTATCAGGGTTTATTAGTTGTTCAATCTTAGTACATTTGAGAACCCACACATGATAGATA
Source organism: Picea engelmannii (assembly GCA_009831015.1). Taxonomy (NCBI): domain Eukaryota; kingdom Viridiplantae; phylum Streptophyta; class Pinopsida; order Pinales; family Pinaceae; genus Picea; species Picea engelmannii. Next base: position 12,715 of record ML819232.1, read on the forward strand.
CACATGCATGCCCTCACATATTTTTCGCATATTTTGGTCATAAATCTGCCTCTTGGATACAATTCGAACTAGCTTGAACAACAAGAAGGAAAATGAAACCAAAGTACTAAATATGTACTCCATAAACTATGACTATATTTATACTTGAAAATATTCCTACCTATCCCATCTAATCAATCCCTTGATTGGTGAGAGTTGTTCCTTAATTACATAATTTCTTGCATGTTCTTCAAGGAACTATTTCCCTCCTTTTTCAATTCAAATCCTCAATATTAGCAAGATATTGAATCGCTTAGGGTCTTTATGATTGCCTTTAAGTGATAGAAGCTTTGAAGGTTGTGAAGGGACAATATCCCTTAAATTTTTCAACCATTAAAAAATGTGTTCGATGCCAATCAATGAAGGAGATAAACTTGCCATGTGGGTCAAATTCTTTCACCATAGTTGCACTATTTATTTCTTGTGAACCATATTAACTTAAAGATTCAAATCACACAAAACCATAAAAACACTTAATATCAAGCATATATCACATTCATATTTAGATTAAGTAACATCACATTTTATTATATAAGAATGAGTTCACACAAAACCATAAAAACACTTAATATCAAGCATATATCACATTCATATTTAGATTAAGTAACATCACATTTTATTATATAAAATGAGTCATAGTATATACATCGGTCATCAAAAGTGATAATATTTTCCATGAAGGTATTGGCTTATAAGGAAAATGGTATCAAATTTGGACATAATGTGGGCCATGGAAAGTGACAAATTGAAGGCCCATCACTACCCCCGAATTGGAGGTTTTTCACACCCCTATTTAAAAATAATAATGGGGCAGTGCAACGGAACTAGTCGAACAAACACTTGAGTAGCAAGCCCTCTGCATTCTTATTGATTCTTATGGGAAACAAAAATCCCACAAGCTTGATTTCATGATTGAAAATCCAACCCTGCCATTCCATAGGTACAAAGAGTATGGTCCTTTCCTCAAGTAACCATTGCACCTAAAGAACCTAAGTGACAATTCAAAGGAAAAGATACATTGCCAATATATCATGCATTTTTGTTATAGGAGCCATAATACATAAATTTAGTTGAAAATATTAGTTAGAGAATCAAATTTTATAGGAACCCCGTGAGGGGATTTTTGTGCACATATGGAGCCACTAGCATTTTTATTCCCTAAAATTACATGTCAACATGTTTAGGTATTTTCATATGCAAATATTGGAAATTCAACAACTCACCATTGTATTGTGTCTCCTTGCCCTCAATCTCTCTCTCTTGGTGCCCTCCGTGAGTCGTGTCTCCTTCCTAACCCTACCCTCAATCTCTCTCTTCTGGCCAGTGCCCTCTACAAGCTCTTTCTCTCCTTTGTAACCTTTCTTGTGAGATCTCTCTCCCAATTCCCTTCCTTCTCTATCTCCTTCCTTCTCCAGTGTTCCCTCCAACTCACGAGTCGCAGCGTGCCCTAGTCTCCTCGCGCTTGAAAGAAATGAAGTTTCCTCAAACTGGTTTGATTGGATCTCACTCACATCAATGAAATGGATAAATTTATATCTCCCAATGCCATTACGTCTCTATATCCTTCCTTCTCCAACGTTCCCTCCAACTCACGAGTCGCAGCATGCCCTAGTCTCCTCGCGCTTGAAAGAAATGTTTTTTTCTCAGACTAGTTTGATTGGCTCTCACTCGCATCAATGAAATGGATAAATGTACATTGAAATTATATGTAAACCGTGTATATTCTCTATTATATTCTCCTTTTCATTATTTTCATGCCATAAAACATCCCGCCTAATTTTGAATATATCACATATTAAGAGGTGGAACACCATGTCACACTTAATGGGGTATGAAATTTTTGTGACTTAACAACCATTATGAAATTCCTTATTCAAGAATTCCCCTTAGAGGTGTGCTAGTCCAAAAGGTTAAAATGATACACTTATGTTAATTGCATCCTAGTGGAGACAATAAAAATGCCCAAATTTCATCAATCTAGCAAGGCAATAGTAATTATCCATTCTAGCTATAAGTATAAATATACATGTATTTGAACTTATGTTATCATAGAGACACCTTTTACAGTTCAATATGAAGGAGATGTGTAATGTAACATAACGTTTAATTCAATGTACATCGATCAAATATAATAGTTTAAAAAAAAAAAGGTGTGAAGTTGGGCCTGATTCACATTATAAACTAGCCTAGATGCATATTAACCTAGAATCTATCAATCATTGAGAGGGATCAACTAATTTGATATGAAAACCTCTTTTAGATTGAAAAAACCTGGGTAAAGTTCTGTATGTCAGGGGATTTGATCCCTCTTGACTCTTGATAAATTCTATGATATAAAGATAAATCTAGGTTGGTTAACAATAAAAACACTATTGTGATAGACAATAACTAAGTTAGTTATCGTCTAATCTTGTGTTCTTAGGAGATTTATCCAAACCAACAACAATGACATTATTGAAATAATATATCCTAGATAACAAAAGAAGACACTATTCCAATGCTTGATCCTTGTTGGCCCTTGACCAAGTTTTGGGAACACTTGGTCATATTTGACCATTTTTGGGACTTCGACAGCCTGTCAAAGATGGAGTGCCAGATGAAGCAGATATTGCAGAATCTAGACCCACTTTTGGGTCCCTTTTTTGGTCCCTTTTTGGGTTTTGGGAATATGTAATGGGAAAGGGATGTCGGTCCATGGGTTCACCCATGCTTAGGCCCACTTTTGTAAATGTATAAATAGACATCTAGGCATCTAGTAGAGTATTGTATGGTATTGTATTGTATCTATGTGATATAGGCTAAGTGTCGAGAAGGGATCTGTGTGATCGAGAGTTTTGTGCATTTTTTGTAGACTTGCATAGCTTAGTGCAAGTCATTGTGTGAAGATATAGAAGGTTTTGTGCTGAAAGGAAAGGAAGAAGGATCTAGCGAGATGCGTAGATATTTTGTCATGTGTGAAGTAAGGGTTTCTACGGCTCTGTTCTTGTAATTGATTGGTCGATGATAATAAAGTAGAATATTTGGTGGACGTAGCCCCGAGGTGGGGGTGAACCATGTAAATCTGTGTGTTATGCCATGTGCTTTGATTTGATGTGTTTATCTCTACTTTGGCTAAGTGCTTTGATATATTTAGATATATCTACTTATGCTTTGTACTTCATTAGATGTGTATGAATAGTAGATCTGATATGTATGAAGATGCTTAGTGTTGATCTACTAAATCTGATCTGTTTTACTGTTGCTAAGTACTAAGATACCTTAGATCTAAGTGAATTTTGTGATGCTCTGTGCTATCTGCAAAGTATAAGAAGGGTTGAATACTGATGAATGATCAATGATAAGTGTTATGTAAGCGATATAATCACAGATATGTGTCCCAACTAAGGTTGCAGACACCTGAGTCTTTCAACCACCCTTGCTTCTACCTCGGGTGAGAATTCATCTGCTTCGCAAGTGTTGCCGAAAGGGTCGGTAGTTAGGGTTTTTTTGGTGCGATGTTGTAGCATTGAACCCCAGGTCTGCCCCTGTGCCAACAAATGGTTCTGTTACTGGGACCTGGAACTGTGATTGCTGGGAACTAAGGGAAAAGAAGCCTTATGTGAATATTCAATTGGAAACTGTGGAATCCCTGTGCGTGGATATGTGCCCTAGTGCATAATATTCCACTTGATCTAAAAATATCTGTGCTAAATAAAGAAGGCCAGATCCGAAGAAAAGAAGTAAGATCTGAACGCTTTGTGCTCTAAGAAAAGAAAAAGTGGAAGTTTTTGAAGAAAAGAGGTCAGATCTGCAGAAAAGAGGTAAGATCTGTAAGCTCAGTGCTCTGATAAAGGTAAGAGTAGTTAAAAGTTTTATATCTTGAGGCTTTGTGCTCTGTAGAAGTAAGATAAGTGGAAATTTTTGTTTCTAAATTATGGATCTAGGTATGTTTGATAGATTTTTTCCTAGCTTGAAAACTAGGGCACTAATATATTAAATAAGGCTTGATATGAGTAGATCTGATAAGCATAATGATAGATATGTTATACCTATGCATAGAAAAAATGTTTGGACTAACAAATGGATGCAGGATCCTAGAAATAATGTTTTTCAGGTTAGCTACCACGATCCTAGTGCGCAGTATGGAAGAGGTTGGGGATCATTTAAAAGAAAGAGAGGATTAACCCTATGTTATGGTTGCATAAAACCAGGCCATCTAGCTAAGGAATGCCCTGGTGGAAGACCTAGTTGTCTTTGTTACAAAGATATGGACCATGAAGTATTGGATTGCCCAAGAATGATTGCTAAGATTGAAAGAATGAATATGAATGAAGAAAACCCTAAGGTAGATCCAGAAATAGTAGAACCCCAAAAGGAATCAGAAACGGTATTTCTATAGATGAAAGACACCTTGAATGATCGATGACATGTTAGGCTATCAGAGATATTTAAAGAAAAGGAATGCATTGAAGTAAGAATAGGATACTTTGACATTGACTTTGTTCTTGATGAAGAAACATAGATGAATATTATGATAGAGAGAACTTGGGAAATCATAGGGAGGCCTGCTATGATTCCTTTGTTAAGAGGAATAAGGTTATTTAGAGGGAAACCGGTAAACCTATGTGGGAGGCTCACTCAGATATCTACGAATGTCAATGGAACTTCGATAGAAGAAGATTTTGAGATTATCAAATTTATCAAGGACAACGATCTGTTTACTATGTTACTTGGAAAACCTTGGATTGAAAGAGATAAAGCTAGAAAGAAGGAAGAAGAAGAGGTTTAAGGACAACAGAGACGAGAGTTAAAAGATTTCATGACCAAAAGGATCGCACAGTTGATTGAAGAACAGGAGAAAAAATCGAAGCTACCTGACATTAGAAGCCCATATGTCAAAGCTGCAAGAGCATTAGAGGACTCACAGAAGATTGAAGTATCTATCTCAGATATAAAAGAAGTATTACCCCTGAGTCTTAGGAGAGAATCTCAGTAGCGCGAAGTGACTATGTCCAAGGAAAATAAGAATCAGAATGGGAAGAGAATCACTGAGATGAAGCTCACTGGAAAGAAGGCTAGGAAGCTAAGTAAAAAGAGAGCTAATATCGACAGGCTATAGAAGATTCTAGAGGGAGCCTCACAAAAGGAAAACTTGCAGAATTTGAACTTCGTCGAGATATTAGACCAGCGACATAGGCCACTTCGCCGAGGCGAAGCAATATAGTTGTTAGAGGTTGATATATCCATTCGACTACCGCTCAGAATGGATTGAAAAGCATGGATGGCTCACCACTAGACCATTGGACTACGCCATAACAGACAGAACATGAATTAATGAGGCTCATACCCATTGCAAATCAAACCATTGCCAAGATCGCCTATATATCTCGTCGCGCCATGCCTGAAGAACACTTTTTCCAACTGATAATTTGAAGCCCACAAACTAGTAAGTGTATACAATGATCATCACACCCTTGTTGTTCATTCATGTGCAGTGTTTAAGATCATTGTGACCCCGATAATTTGTCCCGGACGCATATGTCTGAGGAGCTCACCGTAGTAGAATAATCTGTAACATAAATTCTTCTTGATTTAATGACTGAGAGAGTCATTCCGGAAAGAGGATTATCCACAAGTGTTCAAGAATCATTGATGAGAGGACTGGAAGCCTCTTCGTCCATTGCTCAAGTTGGACCATCTCGACATGCCGATGAGAAGCGTACTAAATACAGAGACGATATTGTGAATTCCAAGATGATTTCGAGCATTCTACCTACCTACCTACCCCCTCTAAGTGGTGCCATCAATTGAGACAGTGTGCACAGAGATTTTGACTATGATTTGGTCACGGCATACCTCCCGAAAGGGATATGCGCAATTTGATCCGACCAGGATAATCTCGCAACAATGAATTTCAGTGACTTCAACCTTGGCGACAGGAAGGCTTACATCATTCTCTCCCCGCACAAGTATCTGACCAGAACTAAAGGCAAGAATTCAAATATTATCCTGCAATCATGGACCCAGAACCTCGCGCAGTCCACACTGCTCAATGTGATAAAAATCCCTCACTTCGGTAGGCATCAGGAGGTGAATGTATGTGTAAATTTACTGATGTCCTGCTACCATGGAGGATACTTATGGTTGAACCTCCGCATCACTTTGGATCCGACCTTGATTAATTGGATCACAGGGCTGAGCATGCAGGGCCCTGATCCATAGGAATTTTACCATGGAAAGACCTCAGACCAAGCATTAACGCAGAGAATCAAAGAAACTTATGGCAATGTCAAGAAGGGCACATGAGTTTACAAGGTAACCTCTATCCAGAGCAGCACAGTGTGCCTTGCATGTCAGCTGATCGCAGAAAATTTAGTTCGCGATAACCGACCCACCCAAGTGACTGGATTTGTAGTTGATCTCACAGGGAAGTGCGCAGAAGGACTTCAGATGAATTGGGTGAAATACCTTGTAAACCAGATGGAACTGGACTACAGGGAAGCACAATACCAAGGGTATGAGTTCAACTTCAGCTAGCTTCTCATATTTATCACTTTCATCGCATGGAAGATGTCAGAAGGTGTGACCTTCTCAGACATAGAGCCCTTTGAACCTTTGGCTGCAAAGTTCAACACCTTATGGTACTGTAATGATATGAACAAGCAGTGGAAATCCAACGTCGTCTTCCATACTTACTACAACCAGTTGAATCAAGCCATCCAGTCCGAGCCTCAAATGACCCCGAATACCCTCCACAGGTTTTGACCCTTAATGAATTTCAACATGGTTGACCACTTTATTTATATAACAGCATGCACTGATGAGCACAAGAAAAAGTTGCAGTCATATTACAAGTTGACCGAGGAAGACATCGAAGAGATCATCAAGGACTGGTCAATAGACCTTCTCATTCCAGCCAACCCTGTGGAGTTGTTCAATGTAGATAGCTCGGAAGCTGCGTAGGATACACCTGGACCTAGCAAGATGAAGAAGCCGAAAGAGGTTCACGATGTAGACAGTGCATCTGTAAGGACTGCCTCTATCACACCAGATGAAGGGGATGATGGCGAAGAAATAGAAGGTGTATAAATTGAACAACAAAAAGAAAAAGTACCAGCGCCTAGGGATGAAGAGGACTCATCGAAGAAGAGGAAGGTTTCTCCTCTGAAATCTTCCTGTCGGAAGAAACCTATAACCCCTGTAACCAAGATGCGGACTACCCTCACATTGGATGATTTTAATTTCATCATTGTAGATGTGAACAATGCCTCATAGGAGATATTAGAGAAGCAGGAGGCGAAGTAGGAGAAGATGTATAATTGTATCGAGATTAAACTCCAAGGAGTGTAGTAGGAACTCCAGTCTAGTCATGCAGTCTCCATTGTGCCTCTGACAGCGGGAACAGTAGAACCGGGAGATGAGCCAACTCAACTCCACCAAATTGTTGATATGGTCAAAGCTCACCTTCGACGAGCTCAAGAAGACATAGCGCAAGCCACCCAAGATTTGACACAGGTACAGGGAGTACTTTTCGAGCAGCGTAGTGCTATCGAATGAGAAAAACATTATCTTCAAGTATAGTGGGACAAAGAGAAAGAAATGCTATAGCAATACAAGGAGAAGTTGCTCACAAAGAAACTCTAGATAAAGGAATTGGTCAACAGATCATTCATCTCTATGACAGTCATCGAAGTCCAGACAGAACAATGGATTCTATAGCAGGTGGCACAACTAGAAGGAGTGATCCAACAACTTCAGCAACGCATCGCAGATATGGAACTTCGTACTGTGCCTGAGACCCCTCAGGATATAAGAGACCTAAGAAAGTAAATTGCCTGCAATGCAGTTGGAAGATTGAAATCCCTTGAATTGGAATGCAAGCAGCTGACTTCCAAGAGCGCTCAGACATATGAGACCCTCATGGAAAATTCACAGCTCTAGGCATTGGAGTCACAACTCCAAGAAGTAAAGTAGCATGTAGATATGTTACAAGCGCAGATGAAGGCCTTGTTACCAGTCAAAAGAATGAAGAGGTTTCATAGTAGCGCACGGCCCAACAACAGATCCACACGATTCAAAGTCAAGTGATGGAAGTCTCTCAACAAATTCAACCATTGCAAGAGAAGGCATGTCAACTATTCACTGAAGTTGAAAACCAAGGAGTATAACTTGAACAGGTTGTGAGTGCAGCAGAACAATGCCTAGAAGGACCAGTCAATGACACACTCATCCAGAATTTCACTGAGCAAGAGGTCATAGCATTGTAGCAGGTCAAAGCAACTCGAACCAATCTTGAGGCATTCGAGGTAGAATTTCTCAGACCATAGTGACTCAGGACGAGTCACAGATGAGTGTTGGGGGCTTGTTGGCCTTTGACCAAGTTTTGGTAACACTTGTTCATATTTGACCGTTTTTGGGACTTCGATAGCATGTCGAAGATGGAGCGCTAGATGAAGCGGAGATTGCAGAATCTAGGCCCACTTTTGGGTCCCTTTTTGGGTTTTGGGAATATGTAATGGGAAAGGGATGTCAGCCCGTGGGTTCACCCATGCTTAGGCCCACTTTTGTAAATGTATAAATAGATGTCTAGGCATATAGTAGAGTATTGTATGGTATTTTATTGTATCTACGTGATGTAGGCTAAGTTCCAAGAAGGGATCTGTGTGATCAAGAGTTTTGTGCATTCTGTGTAGACTTGCAGAGCTCAGCGCAAGTCCTTCTGTGAAGATATAGAAGGATTTGTGCTAAAAGACAAGGAAGAAGGATCTAGCAAGTTGCACAGATCATATGTCCTATGTGAAGTAAGGGTTTCTACAGCTCTGTGTTTGTAACCGATTGGCCGATGATAATAAATAAGAAGAGTTGGTGGACATAGCACTAGGGTGGGGGTGAACGACGTAAATCTGTGTGTCATGCTCTGTGCTTTGACTTGATGTGTTTATCTCTGCTTTGGCTAAGTGATTTGATATATTTAGATAGATCTACTTATTCTTTGTACTTCATTAGATGTGTATGAATAGTAGATCTAAAATGTATGAATATGCTTAGTGTTGATCTATTAGATCTGATCTGTTTTATTGTTGCTAAGTACTAAGATACCTTAGATCTAAGTGAATGTTGTGATGCTTTGTGCTATCTGTGAAGTATAGTAAGGGTTGAATACTGATGAATGATCAATGATAAGTTCTTTGTAAGCGATATAATCATAGATTTGTGTTCCAGCTAAGGTTGCATACACCTGAGTCTCGCAACCACCCCTGCTTCTACCTCAGGTGAGACTTCATCTGCTTCGCAAGTGTTGCCGAAAGGGTCATTAGTTAGGGTTTTGTTGGTGCGTTTTTGTAGCGTTTAACCCTGGGTCTGCCCTTGTGCCAACAATATTATATAACAACAAATACATTGTTGCAATGATCAATTCTAGCGAACATTTACACTATTGCAATAGTTTATCCTAGAGAGAAAAAAAGATAAACTAAATTTACTTTGCTCAGGTGGACAAGGTCCTGGTCCCAAGTCTTACTCAAGAAAGGTCTAGGTCCAAAACTTTGTTTATATAGGTAATTATTAATTTGAAACATGCCTATTATATAATGAGTAACCACCATTGGATCTTTGGCCAACATATATAAAATGTCATAAACATCGACAATTTCAAAATCCATAGAAGGTCGTTATTCATTTGTGGAGTAAGGATCATCCTCATAGAAATGTCATGGAAAAACTAATGCCACTAATGTATTCCTTATTCATTGATGAATTGTCATGAGCATTGCAAACAATTATGTGCATGGAATATATTCATGTTCATCATATTATAAGTTTATATGTGTTGCATTCACATGGAAAATCCAAACCTAAAATGTAGATGGAATCTTGATTTAAAAGTAGGACAGTGAATAATTATATAACATAAATCTTGAATGAATGGTTTATTCATAAAGAATTGTAATAGAGGTTATTGATTGTTTTTATTAGGCTTAGATGATTTATTCCTAAAAATATGAAGACAGAATACTCACTTATACACCACAAGCAATGGTTGTGTTAAAGAATGGTTTGGTAACAATTTTCATTCAAGCAATGAAGATCCTTATTAGAAATGACATAGGCTTTTAAGTGGTCTAGATTCATTCTACAATTTATTACAATAATAATATGGTATCTACAAAAACCACAAAGATGAATATGAAGAACTAATTTTGTAGAAATTGTAGGAAATTTGCAAGAAGAAATATATTGCCTTGCAAGAATCTTGTGATCGACTTCCTAAACAATCAAATTCCTTACAAGTATTGTTTCTCTATTGTGAACACAAATGGAATATTTAATGATTATTTATTGACCATATTCCACTTATTGTTCACCCAAATACAGACCATTCACTTATGTGGGTACAATATGAATCTTTGAGTCTTGAAACCCTCCCATACCATCAAGGCATGCATCTAGTGAAACCATGTCAAATTTCAATGACTACAAGAAAATTTTGAGAAAATTTCAACATTGGCCCCATTAACTGGTCACTTTGCGGAGTCGAAGAGAATCAACACTTATTCTAGTAATCAACACTAGTCATGTGCCTATATCTAATTGGTCTTCTCTTTGGTCACCTTTTCCTTCTTAGTTCTCACACGACCATGTCTTCTTTGACCCCTTTTCATGACCTAACCTTGATAAATATTTATGGACTATATCACAAGTTTGTCAAAACACACTAATACTCGATAGACAAGTACTCGAAAAATTGCACAAGCTTTGTCAGTTATTTGATCTTATCTTTGATTTTTGCTCTCATCTAAGCTATTGACCATATTCATGTTATTGGCCACCCAATTACAAACCATTCTCTTATGTGGATATAATATGAGTAATATTTGAGTCTTGAAACCCTCCCATATCATCAAGGCATGCATCTAGTGCAACCATGTCAAATTTCAATGAATACAAGAAACGCCTGAGAAAATTCCAACATTGGCCCATTAACTGGTCACTTTGTGGGGTCGACAAGAATCAACACTTATTCTAGTAATCAACACTGGTCATGTGACTATATCTAATTGGTATTCTCTTTGGTCCCCTTTTCCTTCTCAGTTCTCACACAACCATGTCTTGTTTGACCCCTTTTCATGACCTAACCTCGATAAATATTTATGGAATATATCTAGTTCAACCATGTCAAATTTCAATGACTATGGGAAAAGTTTGAGAAAATTTCAACGTTGGCCCCATTAACTTTTTCAAGACGAATTTTTCATAAGGATGCTAGATAATAAATTAGCATATGTGATGAATGTCAAGGAATAGGCGGCCACATAGGTTGATTAAATGCCTCTAAAACACCAAATTTCATTAGAGTCATGTTGGGGAATATGTTTCATGAAGTGATACTTGAACTCACTGTCACCTAAACTCCCTTCTTGCTAAACTCACTTTGTTGAGAGAGTGTTTCATCCACTTTTATGGAAAGGCTAGGCTCTACATATGTTTAATTTTTTCACAATTTCATATACCTTTTAAATCAAAATTGAAAATGCATGTATGCACATTGTCAGATTAAATTTTCATTGTGTAAGTGTTGACAAACCCTTAATAATAGGAGCATCCCTTCTTAAACCAGTATATATTAACATCATCATCCCTTCTTATTCCATTTATAGACCCATAATAAAAGGAAACAAAGAAATAAGAGAAAGAATATTACAAGTTCTAGATAATAGAGAGAACCCAAAGTAAGAAGTGAAAGCAAAACATTGAAAGTTAAGAAAATAAGATAGGATGAGAGATTAATCCCCCTTCATTGATATACCCAATTTGTAAAAAGTTAGGGTGTTTGGCTTCCTTTTTTAGAGTTTTAAACTACACCTCTCTGTCTGCGACCCTATTAACTTATACCCATGATGAAGGAAGGGGAGGTGTAGTGATCCTCATTTCTTCATAGCTAGATATTATTGTTATGTATGGATAACATGTCCCACATAGAGATTAGGTTGGATTAAGATGAATTTGGGCGGTTGCATGGTTGGCTTAGAAAACATTCATGTGACCACTGATGAAAAAGAAAGGGATAAATTTTGGAGACAAGGAAGGTTGGATTCCTATTAGACTCCCTCAAGGAGAGAATGAAACTTGGTTTGCCTTCAAATCTAGGATTGGGTTGTATGACACAAAAAAATTTAGAAGGAATGAATCAACTAAACATTGGTTTACATTTTGAAAATCTAGACTATTACATTGCAGCCCTATTTCAACCTAGATAACTCTTTGCAAGAATCTGAAACTTACCTTGGACATATTAAGGCCTCCGATGAAATATTTCCCTCTTCTGATTGTGATTGTTTGTGTAGGTAGATAGGATATCAATAGAGTGGAGATAGAAAGGCCTACGAGGTCCTCTAGGAGAATCTACACAGAGCACCGGGGGTGATAAGGTGCATACATTGTTATATTAAACTTCTTTGATTTCTCCTTCTTTGAAGCCACACTTCATTGTCCAATTATTCAACACACAACACAAAGCCACTTTTTATATATTCCTTTGTTAATTTGGCGCCACTTACTATCTACCAAATAAGTCCAAAAGCCATACTTCATTGTCCAATTATTCAATACATAACACAAAGACACTTTTTATAGATTCCTTTGTTAATTTGGCCAAAAGGGAGTGGCGTGTGCTCAATTTTTCTAACTCTAATCCTAAGCCACTTATTATCAATAGAGTGGAGACGGAAATTCCTACGAGGTCCTCTAGGATCATCTACATAGAGCACCAGGGGTGACAAGGTGCATACATTGTTATATTAAAATTCTTTGATTTCTCCTCCTAGAGGTTGTCTAATTCATTCCATACCTTGGTTCCAATCATTTCATGAGGTTCCAA
>ML819232.1:103094-117133 GCA_009831015.1 Picea engelmannii
TGTATTCTTCGTGGCTATGATCAGTCTGAGTTATCAAAGTATAGATCCACAATGTATCTTCGGTGGCTATACCCTTTTTACCAATACGATTATGGATCCGCAGTGTATTTTATGGCGGCCATATCTTGCAAATCTTGATCACCCAAGAATAGGTATGCCTTCCTTGGGTTTTGAAATATGTCATGATATTTGTTGGATGTTTGTGTGCAGCTTCCGTCAGGTTATCCGAGTCTATACCCTTGCTTGAACATCTGCAAAGTATTTCAGTCATCAGTTCGTACCTTATGACTTCATACTTTGGGGGGCACTCTGTTACACGTCAAAATTGCTAAGTGTCGCATTGTCCCTATCAATCGTCATAAGTGTCGCATCTTCCCTACAACTTTCGCAAGTGTCGCAAGTTGGTCACTAGTGTCGCAAACGATGTTCAGACATGATCCCATGATAACGACACTAAGGAGACACTTATAACACCTCACATGGCTTATTTGGAAGAAGAGAACTGGTTTACTGGAATCAAATAGCTCTTGACACCTGAAAGAGACCCTGAAACACTGGTTTGGAGGGGGAACGCTCCCTTACTACAGCTGCAGAAGCACTGGCGCTCCTCTACCATGCTTCAAGGAGCATTATAATGCACCTTAGGCCCTTCTGGAGGAGCGTTGCTCATCTTGAGAGCGTTGGCGCTTTCCCAAGGCTCACCAGGAGCGCTACAACGCTCTGATGCCCTTTCTGAGGGAGCGCTCCCTATTCTGGGTCATTTGTTAGCCCGTTGAGGAGAATAAGGGGAGGATCATTCGATATTAGGAGGCAGTTGTGCTCGAATTCTTGGTTTCATCAAGAGATCCCTGATCCAAGGAGAAGGTTCCCAACTGGTTCTAAACATAACTCAAGAGGTTAGGCCCCTCCCAACCTATTTAAATGGGCTCTATGATGGTGGAAAGGGGGGAAGAATTGAACATATGAAACTTATGATCTTGGAGGAAACTGACAGTCAGCCAAAGGAGAGTGATCAGTGAAGCTGCTGTTATCTAGGTTGTGGATCTTTCAGGCAAGGGTTAGACGAAGAGGACTTGACGAAGTTGTCGCATTCGCATCTACGGTTGTAAGTATTGTTGTCGTTATTCTCATTAATATGACACGCTTGGCCTGTTTCTTTCTAGTTTGTGTCTGATGTTACATGAACTTGTCATTTATTGATAGATCTGTTTTCAAGCTAATGTCAATAGAGTAGGAAGTGGTCGTATCTTGTTTTGTCCACAGAACTCAGCGAGGAGCAAAGGATTGGAGCGCAACTCGGAGCGTGCAGGGACAAACGTCGATTAAAAGGTACTTCTGTTATCCTCCCTTCTCATGCATTAGTTTAGATAGATTTGAAAGGAATTCAGTGTCCATGTTAAGCATTTTTTTGTCTAGGGTTAAGTTCAAGCCTTAGAGGTGATCTACCTGTCCGCAGGGATATTTTCCTACAACACTAGGTTGTATCTATGTTGGACATAGGGAAGGATCTCATCCCATGTGCAATGTTTATTTTAATTATACATGCGAAGTATATGCACAATAATTCGATTTACGACCTCGATTTGGCCATCTGTCTAGGGGTGGAAGGTTGTGGATTTGGTGAGCTTGGTGTCCAAAAGTTACTAGAGGATCGACCAGAATGTGATGAGAAATCGACTGTCCCAATATGATAAAATGGTTTGTGGGATTCCAAAATGTACTCATACTCATTCAAAGAAGAGCTTGGCAATGGCCTCTGTTGTGATGTTCTTCTTGCAGGCAACCAGAATTGCCATCTTAGAAAAGAAATCAACAACCACAAAAACACAGTCATTTCCCTGCTTGGTGCACGGGAGGCCCAACATGTAGTCCATTGAGATGAATTCCCATGGCATGTCAAGCGTAGGAAGAGGGTTGTACAAGCCCTATCTCTTACTGGTCGGTTTGGCAATAGCATGGGAAGTGTAGGACTTGATATACTTGTTGACCTCCTGTCGAATTTTCGGCCAGTAGAAATGTTTTTGTAGCATCGCCACTGTATTTTATACTTTGAAGTGTCCTACCACCCAACTTTAGTGGGATTCCTATATCAACTTCGCTTGCTCGCTTTATGGAACACAGATATGGGCCAGACAATAAAACAACCCATCCTAAAGATGGAAATTATCGACAACTACATTTGCACCCAACATTTGGTATGTGGTGGCGAAGTCTGGGTCTATCTCATAGAGTTGGGGCCATCCATAGGTCTCATGGCCGCAAGAGTCTAGCACCATGGTGATTGTCGCGACTGGAGGTCTTCTGAGGTAATCAGCAATGCGATTGGTGCTTCTTGTTTTATACTTGATGTTGACGTGGAATTGTTGCAAGTATGTGGACCAATTTTGATGGCAGTCATTCTGCAATTTTCTTTGTGTCTGCATGATCTGCAGTGGCTTATGATCAGTGTGGATGATTGTCTCCTTCCCAAGAATTTAATGTCTCCATTAGCGGTGGGCTTTCACAATGGAGTACATTTCTTTGTCACAAGTAGGGTACTTACAGGAAGCATCTGATAACTCACTATGATAGGCCATGGGGTGGTTGTACTCGGTGAGAAAAACACCCACAGCATAGTCTAAAGCATCTGTCTTGATCTCAAAGGGTTGTTGCAGGTCTGATAGTGAAAGTAATGGGTCTGAGCACAAGAGTTGCTTCAAATCATCAAACACTTTTTGTTGGGACCAGCCCCACACAAATTTCACCTTACCACCACCCCTGATTATTTGGTTGAGAGCCCATGCAATATGGAAGAATCCCAACATGAACCTGTGGTAGAAATTGGCAAGGCCCAAGAAGCTTCGAAGCTCAGTGAGTGTGGTTTGGGCTGGCCAGTCACGGATGACCTGGATCTTGGCTGGATCCACCTGTATGCCATGCTCATCAACGATGTAGCCCAGGTAATGGACCCTGTCCATGTTGAAGGAGCATTTTTCCAAGTTGGCGTATAGCTTGTGTTGTCGCAAGATGTGCAGAACCTGTTGAATATGTTACAAGTGTTCGGCCCAAGTCCCATTGTAAATGAGAATGCCATCCAGATACACCACTAAAAACGTATTGGTGAATGGTCGGAGGATATCTTCCATCATCCTCATGAAAGTGGTTGGAGAATTTTTCAAACCAAAGGGCATGACCAACCATTCAAAAAGGCCTTCCTTTGACTTGAAGGCACTCTTCCATACATCTATTTGTTCTATTGGGACCTGGTGGTAGTCAAACTTCAGATCAATCTTACAGAATTATTTGTCCCCCATGAGTTGATCAAGAAGGTCATCGATTTGGGAATCGAGTATCGGTTTTTTACTGTGATTTTATATTTAAGCCCGGTAATCACTGCAGAGTCACCAGGTTCCATATTTCTTCTGTACCAACACAATTGGTTTCCCACAAGGTGATGAGATGGGACGGATGTGCCCCATTGTAGAGTAGTTCTTAGATTTTTCACTTGATCTCCTCATTCTTTAACAGAGAGAAGCGATAGACTGGCCCATTGGGAAGTGGTGCATCAGGGTTCATATTGATGGTTTGCTTGACCTGGTAGTGCAAAGGTACCTTAGTATGTGAGGAGAAGATATTTGAGTATTCTTCCATGACCTTATCTACTTGCTTCTGGTATGTGGAGAAGTCGGCTAAAAAGACCCTGGATGTGGCTGTGATCTTTCACTTATTCTGAGAGTGAATCATGAAGAAGACAAACTTCCCCATCTGAGAGATGAACTTCCTACATTTCTTAACAGTGATCGAGGAAATAGCACTAGGTGGGACTACCTTGGGTATCCTGTACAATTTCCTATTCAAAGTAATAATAAAAATACGAGGCCTAGACTCATATACATCATGATGTTTCCATAAATAATGTTGGCCCAAAAGAACATCACAAACTTCAAGAGGAGAAACATCACACAATACCTCATCTTTGAAGGGCTTGATTTCATACGACAGTCGGAACTATTGGTTGACACGGAGATCACTTCGTTGGCGGAGCCATCCACTGGTGTAGGGTTGTGGGTACGATGTTGTCGGCAGGGCCAGCCACTTGATGACCTCTTCTGAGATGAGGTTCTTCTGGCTACCGCTATCAATGATGAAGTGTAGTGGGGTAAATTTTACCCACATTTGTGAATGGAAGAGGCTCTTTCCTTCTTCTAGTTCGTCTGGTTCACCAGTTTGGAGCTTGGTGGTAGCAACGGTGGAACTGGGTTTCGCGTCAATGATCCATATTCCCCTTTATGGTTATGATTCAAATTCAGAACCCACATCTGATTCATATTCTTTCACTTCATCCACCAACGACTTCTTTGAGCGGAAGTCAACATTGTTATACCAAGGGCTCTTATGGAAGTCGCACCACTTCCCAATATCTTTCTTTTTATTTCCAGTGTCCTTATTTGCTTGCGAATTGGACTAGTTGTCATGATATTGTCCATATTTTCTCTATCCTTTGTTCTATGGGTTGGGGCCACCCTTTCCTGTCTTTTTTTGTGAGGGGTTCCCAGGCCCAAATTGTCGCGTCTTTTGTTTGAGCTTCTAATTGATTTTGATGGCATATCAGTAGGCCGCGCCCAAGGATGAGATGTCCATAAATTCCATTTCATTATGGATGTATCTATGTAGATCACCACAATACTTGAGCACCAAATTTCACTCTGAATATTTGATACCCAGCTTGGTGCGTAAGGTATGGAAGATATTTTTGAAATCTGGCACTGCTTGCTCTCTTTCTTGCCGCAGTGTGGTCCATTTGGTATACAAGTCATCATAACTTATAACAGGGTAGTATTGTTCCTTAATAGCATCCCTAAAGGATTCCCAGGTGGTCGTGACTGTAAATAATGAGGGTTCCTGATGCAGGAGCATCTCTCCACGTCAGCCAGCCAGCCACGTCGAGCATGTGCATTCAAAGATGAAAAGAGGGAGGCGCAACCTCATTTAAATTTGAATTCAATGTAATTAAATGATTAGGTTGGTGAGCCATAGAAGCCATACCTTTGCACAGGTTGTAGATAAGATAGGAATTTAATGTGTTGTAATGGCTGAGATCTAGATCTAACTCTGGACTAGATAGCCCATTCAATGTAATTGAATAGGGTAGGTGAATTTGGAGGGAAGCACTCTAAGAGCCCCCTTAGGTAAAAGATATTTTCAGATCTCATTTTGATAGTTAGATGAGGTTGAGTTGAGAAGTTTAGAAGAGCCAGAGAGAGCTCGAGAACACCATTGTAATTACAGGAATTTGCCATTGTTAATACAAAAGAGCAGTTTTTCCTACATTTCTGTATGTTATGTGAATGTATGTATGTGTTCCATTGTATGTTGTATATGTATATTGTAGTTGTGCATTTGCAGGAGTGTGATTGATTTTAGGGTGGAAGGTCTTTGAGGCTTCACACCAGGAGGGTGTGACAGAACGTTGTGGGTTCTGAGAGCCGTGCACAAAGGTTGCACTTCTGAACTTTGCGGAGTCAGACAAAGACATGTTGCGGCAAAGAAACTAGATTCAACAACTCAGGAAGAAGACCTCAAGGTTGTTGAACACCTTGGAGGAAAGGTTGTGTATGAGAGACACAGTTGCAGACAAAATTCTACTGTGAATTCTGTAGAGCTCTACCAAGTGGGCATTGAGCAGAAGCACAAGGTGCGTTGGGGGAACTCTGCTGAGAGTTTGGAGAAGAAAATAGAATCATTGAGGATTCTGTAAAGCTCTGCTAAGTGGGAATCGAGCCAGTGCAAGGAGTGCACAAAAGAAGGACTCTGTTGTGAGTTCAAGAAGAAGGACCAGAATCACTGAGGATTCTGAGAGCTCTACCAGGTGGACATTGAGCAAGTGCATAAGTGCACAGGACAGGAGGACAGAACTACTGGAAGTTCTGAGAAAAGAAGAAACTCTGCCAAGAGGGCATCGATTCAGTGTGCAGGCAGGCAAATAAGTGAAAAGAACTCTTTGAGTTATGTAATTAAGGGAAGGGTCCACTGAGGGATCTTCACAAGGTTGCTAAACACCCAGAAGGCTCAACAATAGCTTGTTGGAGCAAAAGGATAGCCAGGAGGGCCTCCATATTCTCCATCTGAGGGATAAGGAATTTGAAGACAAAATCCCTCATGGGGTCTGAGTGTCGAGAAGCTCAAGAGAGACGGCGTGGTGTATGCATGAAGACTCTACAAGAGGTAGAGGTCAAATATTCAAAGATTTGAAGAAAATCTCAGGAGGAACAGTGTCGTGGAGAACGCAAGCGAAGCTCAAGCTCAAGGAGCTCGTAGAGGAGAAAGGGAGCAAAGGTTGAGGCCTTTGGAAGACTTGGAATTCTTCCAAGTGCAGGAAGAAGAAAGTGCACAAGCTCAGGAGGAGCAGCGACAGTCGTCGGATCGGATGGAGAAAAGAGATCTGGACTGTTGATTTTCACGTCCAGGAAAGAGCACCAAAGAAAGTGCACAGAGAGGGAGATCGACAGTCATTGGATCTCATTCAGAAATCCTGTCAGTCGTTATATCGGGTGAAGGCGTGTAGATTTTAGCCTCTGGAGGAGAGCACGCAAGAGAAAGGATCTGAGCCATCAGATCTGGAGTGTAAATCCCGCCAGCCGTCGAATCGGACAGAAGCTGCACGAGGCGTAGCCATCGGGATATTGGCACTCGGGAAATCGGGATTCCTGAGGTCGTGAGAACTGAGACATTACAAGTCTCAAAATCCCGACGAGATCAGATCCATCTTTTGGCAGAGGACACGTGGCATAGATCGAGCAATAGTCAGTATATTGGCTATCGAGAAATCGAAGTTCCCGAGGTTGAAGAATCGGAACATCAAAGGTCTCAAAACCCCGAGAGCTAATCTGGACCGTCCACTTGAGAAGGACGAATGGCAGTAATTGAGTGCCACCGGGGAAAGCTCGACAGGAAGGCTTCATTGAAAATTAGGATTCATAGTTTCATGAGTCCCGTGAACATATGCAATTGGAGTCACGATATCGCGAAACGCGATACTCCGACAGGTAGAAAATAGAGTGGGGCCACAGAGGAGTCGGCAAGGAGGACAGGTGGCATCTCATATCGGGTATCGGGATATCAGATATCCCAAGGGAAAAGAGTTGTGCATTTTGAAATCACAAAGATCGAAACCCCAATAAGGAGGAAAGCCCATTGTGTGAGGGCCAGCTGTCAGCGTAGCAGAGAGTCGGGATTCAAGGAATCGCGAGTCCCATAGGCAAATGTTTTTTTTCAGCATTTGAAACTTCATAGCCCTGATGGGAATATAAGAATGAGGTCACGGGGACACTAGTCACGTGGACAGAGGGTCTAGCCCAGAGTCCAGCTAGACGAAAGCGCGTCGGGAATCAGAGGATCGCGGATCCAAAGGGAATATGCATTGTGGCATTAGAAAGCCCGAAACCCCGATGGAAGGATAGACGACAAGGTTGCGGTCTTGTGATGGGGTCGTATG
The DNA here is from genome assembly GCA_009831015.1 of Picea engelmannii. Taxonomy (NCBI): domain Eukaryota; kingdom Viridiplantae; phylum Streptophyta; class Pinopsida; order Pinales; family Pinaceae; genus Picea; species Picea engelmannii. The sequence continues at coordinate 110,569 of ML819232.1, forward strand.
GACCAGGGTATAGCTGGTAGGGGCTAAGGTCGGTAGAGAAGAGATCATCATGGATCAGAGATTCGAGAGGACATGAACTCTCGACAACGGGATTTACGAAACCCCAAACCCCGACATTGAGTCGGGGAAAAGTGCAGTCATGTGCAGAAGGTCGTGCAGGTGAAAGGAGGACATGTGGACTGGGTCAGATTTGCACAGTGATTCCCGAGGGAATCCAAGGAGCCACTGAAGGCTCAGCAGAAGGGGATTTGATCGATCCTTTGAGAGGCCATCTGTGGGATCTCTCTCTCTCGCATGCATCAAGTGGTATCAGAGCCAGGTTCTTGTCTGTATATTCCAGGCAAGAGGGGAAAGAGATAAGAGAGTACTCTGATACACATCAAGTGGTATCAGAGCGAGGTTTTTGTTTGTATATTTCAAGAAGAGGGGAGAAGGTCTAAGAAGACAGAGTGTTGAAGACTCTGTAAGGATTGTTTGCAGGGAGGCAACAATCTGGGAGGCAGTCGGGGAGACTGTAGAATGAAGTTGGAACACTCGGGGATGAAGAGTGATAGCAGGTTTGCTAGGAAAGTAAGAAAAGATAGCACCATGGTTATTGAAGACCATAGGCATGTTGGGAGGAAGAAAAGAAAGGCAGAAAAGCTTGCAGAATTGGATAAAGAAAGGGATAAAGAGCTCTATGAATTAAAGGCAGACATAGAGAAGTTCGAATTGCAGGTGCAGCAGGATAGGAGGTTGAGACGGATGCGTGAATTGCCCATGAAGAAGGAAAAATAAAAATGGTCAGTCAAGGAGTTGATGGTCAGAAGGTAGCGCAGGCTATTAAGAAAATGGTTGAGTTATGATGAAAACCTCAAGGCCACAGAGGAAAAGATGATTTATGTCTGTGAGCTAGAGACTGGGATAGGTCTCGATGATTTTGAAAATGAATTGGGATCAGTTGAGGGTCTCAAGCACTGCTAGGAGGGAAGAGAAGAAATTCTAGTTTGCCAGGAGGGAAACAAACTGAGATCGCTATGGGATCTCATGGATTGTCAGGAGGACAGTCAAAGAATTTCAGATTGTCAGGTGGGCAATGAAGAAAGATCACTGCAGGATCTCGAAGACTGCCAGGAGGGTAGTGGAAGGTTTCCAGATTGCCAGGTGGTCAAGGGAATAGAGTTGATATCAGCTGAATATCTCACAGACTGTCATGAGTGCATTCGAGGAATTTTACATTTCCAGCTGGGCAATGAAAGGAGATCACTGCGGGATCTCAAGAACTGCTGGGAGGGCAGCAGAAGCATCCCATATTTCCAAATGGGTAGGGATGAGCAAATGAGTCAGAATCAGCCAGAGGAACTGACAAAGCAGGTGAGCTCGGAAAGGGATCAGCAGGTGCCGCTGATAGCGGAAGATATGAGAAGTCGTATGATAATTGGGGGAATCGAAGTATTCCTACCGTTTTCCCAAAAGGAGGCAAAATTCTATTTTGCAGATGATGCGACAACAGGAGAAGAACAGTCACAGTTGATGATGACTGTTAGGAAAAAATAAGAATTGGAGCAGACTTTGGAAGCTGCCCAAGCACAAGCAGATGAAGAAGATGAATGTTCAGAGGAACGGCTCAATGATTTCAGCCAGGGAGTTGAAAGGAAATAAGTTGTAGCGCTGGAGCTAACAGTAGAAGAAGCAAGAGCAGACGAAAAGAAAAATGAGCATTCTGAGGAATGGCTCGATATTTTCATCCAAGAAGATGAAAAGACTGCAACAGGGGAGGTTGCAGAAGCAGGGGAAGAAGGGGAAGACAACATTTGCTTTGCTGATCTATGGAAACAGATTGAAGCCCTGGAAGAGAGGGTAAAAGTGCAGGGTGTGCACATCCAACAGGTGAAGTTGGAAATGGATGAAGGAGGCATGGGAGATCATGATGATCTGCTCATGTGCCAAAAAAAATTGCAGTTGAGGAGACTGCAAAAACAGGACCAACCACTGGAGCAGCTAGATGCAGTGATCGAGGAGGTCAGAAGGCTGATGTTGGGATCAGCAGAGACTGCCAGCGAGGAGCAGCTGGGCAGAAGAGAAGCAGCAGCAGCAGCAATGTAGAAGTAGAAGCAGCATCAGCAAGAAGATGGAGCGGATGAATAGCTCCAAAGACTAATTTGGGATACAAAAGGATTTCCAACAGCTTAGAGGGGAAGCGCATGAGCAGGAGCTCATGATTTTGTAGCTGAGGAGTTTGATGCAGGAGCATCTCTCCACGTTATCCAGCCAGCCAGCCAGCCATATCGAGCACGTGCATTCATAGATGAAAAGAGGGAGGCACAGCCTCATTTAAATTTGAATTCAATGTAATTAAATGCTTAGGCTGGTGAGCCATAGAATCCATGCCTTTGCGCAGGCTATATATAAGATAGGCATTTAATGTGTTGTAATGGATGAGATCTAGATCTAATTCTGGACTAGACATCCCATTCAATGTAATTGAATAGGGTAGGTGAATTTGGAGGGAAGCACTCTAAGAGCCCCCTCAGGTAAAAGAGATTTTCAGATGTCATTTTGATAGTTAGATGAGGTTGATTTGAGAAGTTGAGAAGAGCCAAAGAGAGCTCGAGAACACCATTGTAATTACAGGCATTTTCCATTGCTAATACAAAAGAGTAGTTTTTCTTGCATTTCTGTATGTTATGTGAATGTTTGTATGTGTTCCATTGTATGTTGTAGATGTTTACTGTAGTTGTGCATTTGCAGGAGTGTGCTTGATTTCAGGGTGGAAGGTCTTTGAGGCTTCACACCAGGAGGGTGTGACAGAACGTTGCGGGTTCTGAGAGCTGTGCACAGAGGTTTCACTTCTGAACTTTGTGGAGTAAGACAAAGACGTGTTGTGGCACAGAAACTGGATTCAACAACTCAGGAAGAAGACCTCAAGGTTGTTGAACACCTTGGAGGCAAGGTTGTGTATGAGAGACACAGTTGCTGATAGAATTCTGCTGTGAATTCTGTAGAGCTCTGCCAAGTGGGCATTGAGCAGAAGCACAAGGTGTGTTGGGGGAACTCTGCTGAGAGTTTGGAGAAGAAAACAGAATCACTGAGGATTCTGTAAAGCTCTGCTAAGTGGGAATCGAGCCAGTGCAAGGAGTGCATAGAAGAAGGACTCTTCTGTGAGTTCAAGAAGAACGACCAGAATCACTGAGGATTCTGAGAGCTCTGCCGGGTGGGCATTGAGCAAGTGCATAAGTGCACAGGACAGGAGGACAGAACTGATGGAAGTTCTGAGAAAAGAAGAAACTCTGCTAGGAGGGCATCGAGTCAGTGTGCAGGCAAGCACAGAAGTGAAAAGAACTCTTTGAGTTATGTAATTAAGGGAAGGGTCCACTGAGGGATCTTCACAGGGTTTCTAAACACACAAAAGGCTCAGCAATAGGTTGCTGGAGAAATAGGATAGCCAAGAGGGCCTCCATATTCTCCATCTGAGGGAGAAGGAATTTCAAGAAAAAATCCCTCAAGGGGTCTGAGTGTCGAGAAGCTCAAGAGAGACAGCACGGTGTATGCATGAAGACTCTACAGGAGGTAGAGGTCAAATCTTCAAATATTTGAAGAAAATCTCAGGAGGAACAGTGTCGTGGAGAACACAAGCAAAGCTCAAGGTCAAGTAGCTCACAGAGGATAAAGGGAGCAAAGGTTGAGGCCTTTGGAAGACTTGGAATTCTTCCAAGTGCAGGAAGAAGAAAGTGCACAAGCTCAGGAGGAGAAGCGACAGTCGTCGAATCGGCTGGAAAAAAGAGATATGGACCATTGATTTTCACGTCCAGAAAAGAGCACCAGAGGAAGCGCACATAGAAGGAGATTGACAGCCGTTGGATCTCATTCAGAAATCCCATCATCCATTAGATCAGGTGAAGGTGCACAGAGTTTAGCCTCTGGAGGAGAGCACGCAAGAGAAAGGATCTGAGCCATCAGATCTGGAGCGGAAATCCCACCAGCCGTCGGATCGGACAGAAGCTGCACGAGGCGTAGCCATCGGGATATTGGCACTCAGGAAATCGGGATTCCTGAGGTCGTGAGAACTGAGAAATTACAAGTTTCAAAATCCCGATGAGATCAGAGCCATCCGTTGGTATAGGACATGTGCCGGAGATCGAGCAATAGTCAGTATATTGGCTATCAGGAAATCGGAGTTCCTGAGGTTGAAGAATCAGGACATCAAAGGTCTCGAAACCCCGAGAGCTAATCTGGACCGTCCATTTGAGAAGGACGCATGGCAGTAATCGAGCGCCACCGAGGAAATCTTGATAGGAGGGATTCATCGGAAATTGGGATTCGGAGTTTCACAAGTCTCGTGAACATATGCAATTGGAGTCGCGATATCATGAAACGCGATACTCCGACAGGCATAAAATAGCGTGGGGCCACAGAGGAGTCAACAAGGAGGAGAGGTGGCATCCCATATCAGGTATCGGGATATCGGAGATCTCGGGGGCAAAGAGTTGTGCATTTTTAAATCACGAAGCTCGAAACCCCGATAAGGAGGAAAGCTCGTTGTGTGAGGGCCAGCTGTCAACGTAGCGGAGATTCAGAATTCGAGGAATCGCGAGTCCCGTAGGCAAATGTTTTTTTTCAGCATTTGAAACTCTGTAGCCCCGACAAGAATATAAGACTGAGGTCACGTGGACAGAGGGTATATCCCGGAGGCCAGCTAGACTAAAGTGCGTCGGGAATCGGAGGATCATGGATCCAAAGGGCATATGCATTGTGGCATTAGAAATCCTGAAACCTCGACGGAAGGATAGATGGCAAGGCTGCAGTCTTGTGATGGGGTCGTATGGACCAGGGCATAGCCGGTAGGGGCTAAGGCCGGAAGAGAAGATCTCATCATGGATCGGGGATTCGAGAGGAAATGAACTCTCGACAATGGGATTTACAAAACCCTGAACCCCGACATTAAGTCGGGGAAAAGTGCGGTCATGTGCAGAAGGTCGTGCAAGTGAAATGAGGACCTGTGGACTGGGTCAAATTTGCACAGTGATTCCCGAGGGAATCCAAGGAGACACTGAAGGCTCAGCAGAAGGGGATTTGATTGATCCTGTGAGCGGGCATCTGTGGGATCTCTCTCTCTCTCGCCTGCGTCAGTTCCTCTATTTCCTTTTTCTCATAGAAAGTTTCCCACCAATATTTAACATCGGGAATGGCTTTAAGGAGCACAAAAGTAATCTTTTCTCTATTCGAAAAGTTATGGATAGAAAAATAACCTTCTAGTAGATTCAACCACTTTTATAAAACATATGTGTCTATCTAACCTTCAAATATAGAAATATTGAAGTTTATTTGTAGCTTGAAGGGGGCAGTGCCTCCGCTTGAAGAAGATGTGTCGCATGTTGGTAGCCGCTGAAGGATTTGAGCGAAACTATCCATCATCACGTTCCTTTGTTGCGTGAGGGATTCCTCAATCAACAGTTTGAAAGGATATCTTGTCTTGTCATCTTTATTTTTTCCTTCCATGAGAGGTTGCTTGGGCGTGCGAGAGCTTTTTTTCCTCAAGAGAAACAAGCTCGAGACCCAACTCTTTGTACTCCGACCTCATTGGGGACATGCATTAAGACGACAAGGAGCAGACCGCTCTAATACCACTGATTCGGATTTTATGAGCAGAACGAAATGACTACAAATTATTAATAGGTGTTTAACACAAAACAACAGAGATACAGTAAAACTGGTTTTCTATTCAAATAAGGAAATAAGCTGAAACTGTAAAATGCAGTGGAAACAAGCTTGTTGGAATGGTGGTGGCTTATCTCTGAGAAGAGATGTGACGATTGCGCCCATTCACAAGAAGATGATTACAATGATTCTTTGAAGGCCCTTTTACAATAAACAAGAATTCCAAAAACCATAGACATCCAAAAACCTAACCCTAGGATATGAAGCACCAAAATTCATGTGGGCCCCGTTTGGGTAAGTTAGTACATCAACTTCCCAGGGTCGTAACTTTTGCATACGATTTTCGTTTTAGGCATATGATAGCTCGTTGGAAAGGTATCGTTGAGGAGATTAATTTTGGGGTAAATATTGAAGGGACATGCATATTTCTTCCCATTTTTCCAAAAGAACATCGTTTAGGGCCTCAAAACGGCTCCAGAAGTGGAAAACTGCTAAAAATAGTAAATTGCCAAAATTCCCAGAAAACTATTTTGAGCTAGTTGGAAAATGTGGGTGACCACCGATATCCAACTGGATCAAGTAAACCCTTGGACAAATTTTTCCATTGAAAACAATACAACCAACCAAGTGAAACTAAATGAAACTCTCTTCCTGTAAATTTTTGGTGTACAAACAAAATGTGGTAGAAGTGTTTTCTTCTGGTCCATGCCATCAATTATCATACCTAAATATTTGTTTGGAGCATCATAACACTTCTTCTAATGTTTCTACAACTTTTTCATTTCACTTGATTGTTGATTATGATGTTCTTGAAGTGTTTTGACTATGGAATCTACACATGACATAAAATGAAAATATTTATCATATGTTTTCATAGTTGATATCTATCCAATTTAAAAAAAAAAATAGTAAACACATACCTCTTTTT
>ML819234.1:5668-26309 GCA_009831015.1 Picea engelmannii
TTTAGTTTTTGTTTAATTCTTGTTAATAGCTTAGTTGTTTTCTTTCTAACCTTTTACCATACAACTGTCATGACTAGCAGAGCCCAACTAGGCATGTAAGCACTCACTTTTTGCTCACACAGCGACGAAAAGAGTGCAAACACATATCTTAATAATTTTTAGCATCTTTAAAATGATATTATAGGTGTATAGATCTTCCATATCTTAATAAATTTTAGGATCTTTAAAATGATCTAGAATATTGAATCATCCTAAACTTGAAAAATAAAGTATATAATATGCCATGTTAAACCATATTAGTAAATTATTAAATTGGAGGTCAACATGTACTTTGTTTCCATGCTAATTTAAATTTATCTTCAAAATTAAAACATTATGGTGATTTAGAATAATTTTTTATTTTTTTTTTAGATTTTTCTAATAGTAAAATATGTTATCTTGGATTTTTTTTTTCGCTTTTCACTTATAATTTTAATTTTTAAAGGTTTCTTAACATATTAAAAATAGTCTCACCCTCATGCTAAAGTGGGAGTTGGAAAGTGAGGGTGGGAGGAGGTATAAAGTTGGGTTGGGGTGGGAGAATATATAGAGGAAAAATTTGTATCTCCCCCCACTCCCTTCCTCATGTATAAAGTTAGGTTAGATAGGGGGGAATTTATATCCTTACCCACGCCTACTCTATATTCACCCTTCCTCATGTACATAGTTGGGTGGGAGTAGGGAGAGATGAATGGAAAATATTTATATCTCAATCGACCCACACTCTCATCTTCATATATAAAGTTAAGTCGCGGTTGGGGAGACATAAAGTTTTGGATGATCAACACTGCAGGTACCTCCAACAAAGCCTTAGTCATCCATGAGAAAGATAAACCCAATAATCCAAAGAAGCAACATCCTCACCAAAACAACAAGCAATATAAGGGTGCCAAACCCACTCAGACATCTTTCGCTCCTAATGGTGACAAAGGTGTTATTGGATAAATCCGTAGGTGCGGACACTAACAGATCTCCCTAGATCCACCTGGATCTAGAACAAAGCAAGACAGAACATGACTCTTTCCCTAGATTTTGACCATTGAATTAAATAGCAGGCAAGAACAAATGACATACCTTATTATCGCTTCCTATGGTCTTTGTTTCTCCCGCTTCGCTCCAGTGCTCTCGTGCAGTCAAGACCAAGACAACACAAACCAACCAAAGTGAAGAAAGCACAATCTATTCAACGGTCAATCTATGTATATGATCAAGGAATTATACAATAACGTGGAAATAGCTTTATGGGAAAGGGACATATTATTGTAACATATTGATGGAAAGTAAAGATTACAACCTGAGCCTTGATGTCGCAAACTTCCTTTCGATGGCCCTTGGCTCCGACACACACACTTTCTCACTTGCATGAAGAAGATCAACCCCTTTGGATAAACTTGCTAGAGTCTCCAAGCTGCTGTAGCTTCAGTCCTTCACACAATTATTTCACTAATTCTCCAATGAATCTTGCTTAACCTTGCTTAACCTTTTCCATGAGAATTCCCTCAATATATAGGAGAAAATGAATTAGTTACTTCGATAAGAATGATCCCAAAATATCAGGGAATCCAGTACTAGGATAACCATTCAAATGCCATCTCATCCTTCTAGAAGATTCCCTTCTAGAAGCATCAAGAATTCATCTTTTTCCTTGCTTTAGAAAGAGTTCGCACCCTAGCAGTTCAACACAATGCGAACTTCTCACACCCTGGCTTAAGGTAGCCTGCGAGAATCATGCATTCTCGCAGGAAAATATACCAGTAGCCTGCGAACAGTCTTCAAAAATGAGTTTTCTGGAAGAGATGAAAATAAATTTTTCTCAGGAGAAAGTTCTTATGAAGAGCCTAAGTACACCATCATCAATACATCATCATGATGACCAAAATCATGGGTAACAAAAGGAGCAAAATATAAAAGTAATAAGACTGAGAGACATTGCAATTTTTGTGATAAAGATGGTCATGATGAGTCCAAATGTTTCAAGAATACGACAACTTTAGAAGAAGCAATGAAGAAGCACACTATCCGTATTGATTCTACTACTTCTTCTTCTTCTCATGGACATGCACTTTCTGCTTCTGGTTTTCCTTCAATACAACTTCTACCTTTTCTTCTGATGAGTGGCTTATTGATTCTGGAGAATCTTATCATATGGCTAAGGATAGAGACATATTTTTTGCTCTAAATGAATGTAACACCAAGAAAATATTTGTTGGTGATGATAGATCTCTTAGTGTTCAAGGATCTCAAACAGTTCAAGTAGAAAACATACATTTTATTGATGTATTATGTGTTGTAATCAAGGATCTAAAATATCCTAAGCATATTCTTGCAACTAGAATTGCTAATGATATTACAAGGTTGTACATGTTTGACAACTTTGGGTCATCATCTTTTTCATCAGTTTTTGTTTCTCATAGCGATGACTTGAAGAAACTTTGGCATGATTATTTTTTTCATCTAAACTATCACTCATTGCAACAAATATGTAATCAACATATGGTGACTGGTCTTCCTCTTGTTTCATGCAGAGATGGTGTTTTTTCCGGTTGTGTTCTTGACAAACATCATCGGGACAAATTTGACAAATGTGCCTCTTGGCATGCATCGTTCCCTTTGCAGCTTGTTCACAGTGATTTGTGTGGTCCACTTTATTCTCCTTCTTTTTCCGGGTGCAAGTATTTCTTAACTTTCCTTGATGAATTTTCCAGACGTACTTGGGTTTACTTCTTAAAACTTAAGAGATAAGTTTTTGACATCTTTTTGGCCTACAAGACCTTTGTATAAAACCAATCTCGACATCAAATTCAAAATTTAAGAACAGATAATGGAGGTGAATATGTGAACAATAAATTTACAAGTTACTGTACTACAAAGAGTATCCAAATGCAACACATTGTTCCATATACACCACAACAAAATGGTGTTTCTGAGAGAAAGAACCACAAATTAAAAGAAATGGTTAATTGTGTGATCCAATCTAAGCGATTAAGTCTAAAGTATTGGGTGGAAGCAATCGATTGTGCAAATTACATTGTAAATCGCACTCCCATCTCACAAAAGCTCTTAAAAATATAACATTGGAATAAGATTGGACTAAAATTAAACCAGATGTAAGTCACTTCCATGTATTTGGAAGTATAGCATGGGCTCACATTCCTGATGAGAAAAGGAAAGCATTGCAGCCTAAAATTGATAAGTGTATATTTGTTGGTTATACTGAAGATGTCTAAGGTTGTAGACTTCTTCAACCACATTGTAATGAAATTATTATTAGACACAAATCTCATTTAGTTGCCAAAGTATTTTCCCAATTTGAAGGAATTGACTATAATGAAGCCTTTTCCCTTATAGCCAAAATGAATTCCATTCGCCTTGTTCTTTCCCTTGTTGCCTCACATAAATGGGACGCCCATTAGATGGATGTTAAATCCACCTTCTTGCAAGGAGATTTGCAAGAAGAAATCTACATGGAACGACCTCCTCGCTATGTCGAGAATGACTCTAGAATTTTTTGTTGGCTTAAGAAATCTCTTTATGGTCTTAAGCAAGCTCCCCAAGCTTGGTATGCCAAAATGGACAACTTTCTTATTGACACCGAATTCTCTAGATGTCATTTTGATCTTAGTGTCTATACCAAGAAAGTAGGAAGCAACCTCATACTCCTTGTCATTTATGTTGATGACCTTATCCTTACTGGTAGTGACTCAAAACTTTTAAACCATGTGAAAACTAGCCTTAAGAAGAAAATTGAAATGAGAGACTTAGGTTTTTTGCACTATTTCCTTAGCCTCCAAGTTTTGCAAACCAATTAAGGAATTTTTCTTTCCCATTCTAGTTATACTTGTGACCTTCTTCATCGCTTTAACATGGATGATTGTAAACCAACCCATTCTTCCTTCTAGTCTGGAGTCAAGCTTACTACCACCTGTACTTCTCCCGAAGTTGATGCCACCTTGTACCGTCAGTTAGTTGGTAACCTCTTATACTTGACTCATTCCCATCCCGATCTCTCCTTTGTTGTTGGTCTTGTTTCCCAATATATTGAAACACCCCATGAAAGCCATTGGAAATAAGATAAAAGGATACTTTGCTATGTCCATGGTACAATTCAGTTCAACATACATTACAGTTAAGAGGGGACTCGTTTAATGGTTGGTTTCACTGATTCAGATTGGGCCAATGACCCTGATGATCAGAAGTCTACTGTAGGTTATGTTTTCATCCTTGGTTGAGGACCTGTCACTTGGGCCTGTAAGAAACAATAGGCTATTTCACTTTCTTCAACAGTATGAGAGTACGGAGGAGCGGTAAATACTACCTACCGTTTATAGTGTAGCCGACTAACTATGTAATGAACCTGCAATTTGACACAATTTTTTTTTATATTTTTACTCAAATTAAAGCTTGATAATATACTCGTAAGGAGAGTAAAACCATATACCAGACTAGATTAACAACTTGTAAGAGAGACTCCCGACGATTTCTAGTACTTCTCCAAATCTTATACTATTGCATAGACACCAATACAATAAGCATATCCACCTATATTAGGAATTAAGTTCTAAATTCCTTGTTAATATCGGTTCCTTAGGTTTTGCACAAAATTTTATACCATTGAGAAATAATAAAAGGACTTCTACCTAACTGTATGTATATCGGAAATATACCCTTGTAACAGGAATAGGATAATGAAATCATTGACAATGTTTGAATCGCTTGAAAGGAATTACGTTAAGGTTTCCAGCGTGGTTATAACACCTCTAGTTTCCCCTACTTAAGGATTTGAAACCAGACCAATCCCACACGACTTTTTGTAATCAAATTTGTAATTAAGTCTCCTCTCACCGATGGAGGAGAAGGAATGGTAACTAATTGGACAAAAGGGTTAACGACTGGCTAGTTCTACTAGACAGTCACAAAGTGACTGCTATTAATTTTGTATCTTTATTGGTAAGTGAGAGAGATATATCTTGACAGAAGGAGTTAAAGTTCCATCCCTGTGATTAAGTAGGGTCCTGCAAGTGCCTGTCCCGATAACTCTACCTCCTGCCCTTCCCAATCCTGGGATGCCACCTCTTCCCTAGCACATGGATCATACCTTCAGTGTTTATTAAGAGTAGTACTCGTCTGTTCTTAGGGTTAGGCAATTCTTCTCGTGCCAGTGTGACTCCGAAGGGGAGGGTGCTGCATTATGCTTCCTCAACATGGAAGGAATACCACCTTTATGATCGAATCTTGGTGAAGTCGACGACATCCAATGGTTTGGTAAGTTTCCAGAGAGCCTCCATATCTCAAATTTGAAAACCAAAGTATGGGGTTTGGTTAAACTGAAATCTTTTACATTCTGTAACCCTTATTTGACTTTAATGGCCCCCTTTTCTACCGTTGATAAAGTTCGAAACCTGCGTAATTCTAATTCTGGTACCAGTTGCAGATGGGGTTTCCCATTATCTCCTTGAGTTTCTACTCTTTACTTCTTTAACCTATTATTATACATCGTGGTCTGGTATTTATGTTCTCACAGGATTATTTCTGGGTTTGACCCTGTAGTAGTGCTATTGATTTATTTGCATAGTGATGAAATTGTATAAATGTGATTCTCTGTATTAATGGTGGGACTCTGTCTGTTGCGAGGGTACCCACCAGAATGTACCAGGGCCCTCCTTCCCTCAGTTAGAGTCGTTCATATAACAGGGGCGTGACAACAGGTGGACTTCGGGGCTTCGACTCCTAAGTTAAGTACTACTAGACATAGCTATGGTTGTCCATTTACCTTTATATCTAAGCTTAAAGTCTTACTCTATATTTTACTAATGTTTTTCTGCGATAAACACTTGCAGGGCTTGTGACCACCCAAGGTGCAGGTATCAGCCCCTATTCGTCATGCAAAAGGTACTTGGATTTCTGTGTAGTGACTCTCAAACTAGATTTTCAATTCCGAAGCATGGAGGTCATGGTCCTGCTCATAATTTCTCTTGATATTAAGTAACGTTTTCCCCCGTTCCGATTCTTGTATCGGGTGTCTGAGGGTTAAACCCTGATTTTTTTTGTTTATTATTCTATTAAAGGGAGTGGGCATAGTCATGCATGGTGTAGGGAAATAAACTGTTATTTAAATACCAGGATTGGCGAAAACTAATTCCAAGTTTTCTATTAGATGTAATTCTTTAATCTTCCATACTTATCATCAAAGGGAGCATGTTGTTTTAAAGAAATGCTTTCAAAAAATTATTCTCAACGTTCTGTTTGTTACCTGTGTAATTTAATGTACTCAGGAATCTCTATTTGAAAGCTAAAGGAACCATCATTTCTTAATTTTATTATTATCTATATGAATATTCTCTCGTTAATGCAGTTCTTGCCTTTCGATCTTATCCAAAAGTGATCATTCAAGGGAGAGGAATTCACATCTCCAAATTTCAGAGTTTGTCGATTATTGTCCTTCTAACAATTTCTTCTTCAGAATAGATTGAGTTTACTCTGTAATTTCCTAATAGTTTCTAGGAAACTGTGTAGAATAAAGGAATTAAAGGATGTCTTACAATCTTACAATTGTTTGCCCGAAAGCATAGTAATGCTACAAATCATGAAATTTTTAAAAACTTTTGTTTCTCTTAGCAAGACTCTCGACAAAATCGAGTTGGAATATCCTACCTTTGTATGAAAAATAATTACCATTCAATCATATATAAGTTCTATACATTCTATTTGCATCATGCGTCGATATTGTATCAGTTATAAATCATTATTTACTTTCCTGTAGTAGGATACCAACATACATAACCTTTCATTCATGTAACAGGAATTTCGTAGAATTATATCATTAGGTTTAGGGTGACTAGATTCCTTAGTTATGTTCAATCCCCTATACTTCATCGTTCTGGTTCTATTTAAGTTCAACTATATAGATACTTCTTCCTAGGAAATTCTGCCTAGGATTTTAATTGCAGAGTCAAATGTATACCTGTAAGTAGAACTGTTCATTCAAGTTCATTGATGCATATATAATTCTACTTAAATGATTTAATTACAGAGCTAGATGTATACCTATAAATAGGTCTATTCTTTCAAGTTCATTGATACATATACGTTTCTTCTTAAAGTTTTATTTCAGGGAAAATTTCCAGAATTTAAACATACAAATCCATTTGATTATTATAGGAGGATATCAAATAATTCGTACAGGTTCTAATTCAATCATAAAAGGCTGCCGGGAAATGATTTCAGAAAATGATTTATAAACTATTCTGTAGGAAAATGGACTGCACATATTCATATAATCGAACAGTTTTCGCCCAGGTAATTGGGTACATACAAACTTTAATGATTTCACTACAACTGTAACTAATGCATCCCACAGAGATATAAATAATTAAGTTTAGATACATCAAGTACCTTACATCGAATATACGATCATTAAAACAAAAAAAATGAAAATTATTTCAGTTCAGATTTAACAAGTATAGTGCATCAGATAAAAATCATTCAGAAGGATTAGAGTAACATATCTGAACCAACTCACATGAAGACAAAGGGAACAACCACGTTCCTCCCAACCATAGAACAGAGCAGCGAAAATGTCTTACACAGTTCACCCCCTAGCCTGACCATGAGTCCATGAGGGAAAACTTGGGAAAAAACTCCTTCTCAGCAGTGTCTTTCAGTTCCATCAGATTCCTCTTGCCTCACACTGCATCAGTAGTGGTCATAATAGCAAGAAAACCCCATAGTCTCTTTTCCCCGCACACTTGGCAGTGTCCTGCCTCCTCCCATATGCTATTTCAAAAAAAATCCTTTTGCCTAGGTCTTTCTTCCCCCCCTTGGGAATTTTTGTATCTTTCTAAATCCATGATTTTTAGGGGCTGCCAATGGAAAAATCACTGATTTTCCACTTGTAACAATCATCCTAGAGGTAGTTCCAACATGTTCCCCACTCATGGAATCATGGTCAGTTGATTTTAACATGGCTATTCCATTTGTCCTTCTGCAATCAATATAAGATATTATGTTCTCATACAAGTGTCATAGTCAAATAGTTAGTTGGGTCAAATCAGATCTCTACCCAACAGTCATAATAATTAATTACAATTATCAAATTCGAAATTTGGAATTTCCATAAATGGAAATTTTTTTCCAAATTCGAATTTACTAAAAACGAAATAATTTTCCAAGAAATTTTAAATTTAAAAAATACTTATTATTATTATTATTATTTTTTGTTTTCTTTTTGGGGATGTCACTACCTTTCCCCCTTCAATAAAACACTATCCTCAGTGTTCGTTCCTTTCTTGGAACAATATTGGATGAGATTTATGCAAATCTCCCTCCAACTCCCAAGTGGTCTCCTCAGGACTAAAGTGCTTCCATTGCACCTTTACTTGAGCGACGACTCTGTTCTGAAGTGCTATTTCTCTCCGGTCCAGAATTTGCAGGGGTTCCACTTGGAACTCACCTTTGGGTTCCACCTGCACCAAGTTCCAATCAATCATATGAGTAGGGTCATGAACATACTTTTTCCACAAAGAAATATGAAATACATTATGAATTCTTAGATTAGCTGGAAGTGCAAGTTGGTATGCTACGGGTCCAATTCAAGCTAGTATCTCGAAGGGCCCACCAAACCTGGGTGCCAACTTGACACAGTTCCCTAACTTCAATGAACTTTTTCGGGCTTTGACCTTTAAATAAACATGGTATCCCACTTGAAATTCCAAGTGTCTTCTTTTCTGATCTGCATAGCTCTTCTGTCTGTTCTGTGCTTCTTTTAATTTCTATTGTACCTTCCTTACCATGTTCTCCATTTCTTGGAGCATCTCTGGTCCAACCATGAGTCTGTCAGTCGAGTTGTCCCAACTAATTGGAGTCGTATACTTCCTTCCGTACAGTACCTCGAAAGGGCTTATCTTAGCCGAAGTTTGGTACCCATTGTTATATGCAAATTCTACCAAGTGTAGATAGTCTTCCCATTTGTTTGGTTTTGTTCTTACGTACATGCAGAGCATATCCTCTACGATTTGGTTTGTCCTTTCGGTCTTTCCATCCATTTTTGAGTGGTAACTCATACTGAAATTCAAATTAGTATTTATCCCTGCATACAATTCCTTCCAAAAAGCGGATGTGAATTTTACTTCTCTATCTGAAATCACCATTTTAGGAATTCCATGCAGTCTAAAAATTTCTTTCATAAATATTTCAGCAATGTTTATAGCTTTAAAAGTAGACTTTACAGGAATAAAGTGTGTAGACTTACTGAGATTATCGATTACAACCATGATATAATCATTATGTTTCTGAGTTTTAGGCAAACCTGTTATAAAGTCCAGCGATATGGTCTCCCATTTCCATTCTGGTAATGGTAAAGGCTGTAATAGGCCGGTTGGATGTTGGTGCTCGACCTTAACCTGCTGACAATCTTGGCACCTAGCCAAGTATTCTGCTATTTTGCCCTTCATATTGGGTCAGTAAAATAGTTTTCTAAGTGTTGTTATCATTTTCTGGTATCCTGGATGGCCAGAATACGGTTTCTTATGCACTTCGTCCAAGACTATTAAATTTAACTCTGGTGAATCTGGTATGTAAAGTCTTCTTTTAAATCGTAATAGTCCCTTCTTGTGGATACTTAGGTATGATTTATCTGAGTTTGCGGTGCTGTTTTGTAATTCAACCATTATCTTAGTGTAATTTCCATCGTTAATACCTGTCGTCCTTATTCTTTGTTCCACATCACTTTCTGCCTTGCTGATATTTAGCTCAAATAACCCATGGACTCTTCTGCTTAAAGTGTCTACTACTTTATTTTCCTCACCCTTGATATGTCTGACCTTGAAATCGAATTCGCTCAAGAAGGCTAGCCATCTTGCTTGCCTTGCATTAAGATCTGGTTTTCTAAACAAATATTTCACACCGTTATTATCCGTTAATAGTAGAAATTTTCTGCCCATTATGTTGTGTCGCCACATTTTTAAGGCATGTATTACTACTGCCAATTCTAAGTCATGAATGACATAATTTCTCTCATGTTCTTTTAATTTTGGGGATTCGTAATAAATCACGTGTCCTTGACACCACCTAGTCCTTCTTTACTCGCATCGACACAGACGACAAAGTCTTTGTCTGGGTCTGCTACCTTCAAGATGGGTGTCGTTGTCAATAATTCCTTCAGCTTGTTAAAACTCTCTTGGCACTTTTGTGTCCAGTTGAACTTGGTCCCTTTCTTTTGTAACGATGTGATAGGGTAGGATGTCTTGGAAAACCCTTCTATAAATCTGCGATAATATCCAGTGATTCCCATGAATGATCGGATATCCTCTACATCTTTAGGTACCGGCCATTCCATAATGGATTTTATCTTTTTAGGGTCTACGACAATGCCTTCTTCTGAAATTACATGTCCTAGATATTGTATTTCCTTTTGATAAAAGTCACACTTATCAAATTTGGTGTACAGTTTGTGTTTCCTCAATGTTTGCAAAACTATTCTTAAGTGTTCGTCATGCTCTTCCTCCGTTTTAGAATAGACCATAATATCATCAATAAATACTACTACGAATTTGTCTAAGTACTGGCTGAAAATACTGTTCATCAGGAACATAAACGTGGCTGGTGTGTTAGTGAGTCCGAAAGGTATGACTACGAATTCGTAGTGTCCATATCTTGTTCGAAAAGATGTTTTGTTTATGTCCTCGTCTTTTATCCTAACTTGATGATAACTAGATCGTAAATCCAACTTTGAAAAGATCTTAGCCCCACCTACTTGATCGAACAGATAATTTATCCTTGGTAAGGGGTATTTGTTCTTAATCGTCATTTTGTTCAGTTGTCTATAATCGATATATAGTCTTAGAGTACCATCTTTCTTTTTCACAAAGAGGACTGGTGCCCCCCATGGTGAAACACTTGGTCTGATATACTCTTTGTCGAACAATTCCTGTAACTGTATTTTTAATTCTGTCATTTCTGGTAGACTCATTTGGTAAGGTGCTTTTGAGATAGGGGCTGAACCAGGTAGTAGGTCTATGGAGAAGTCTATTTCCCTTCTAGGAGGTAATTTTAGTATCTCATCCACAAACATGTCCCTAAATTCACGTAGGACAACAAAGTCTTCTAACTTTGGCTTATCTTCTTTTTCTAATAGATTCGTTACTTGGATTGCATAAACTTGACATCCCTTTCTCATAGATTTCTTGAGTTGCATCACTGAAACTTGTCTGACTGATACAGGTTTTGGTATACGTTGGGCTGTTCTAGTAGTGTCACAATCATCTTTATAGTTAAGTGTCTTTTTATAACAATCTAGAACTGCTTTGTGTTTTTCCAACCAATCCATTCCGATGATCATATCGTAGGATCCTAGTGATAGAATATTCAGATTTATTTTTATGTTTTGGCCATCTAAGTTAAATTCAAAATCAGAAATAAAGTCAACCACTTTCCTTTTAGTTCCTGTTGCTAACTGTACCAGCCATGATTTTGCGTGTTTCGTCCTCTTAAGTTTATTTGACTCTACTACTCCAGGAATGATATAACTTAACGTAGCTCCAGGATCAATTAAAACATAAATTCGGGTGTTATTGATTTTACCTTCGATTTCTATTACGGAGGATTGGCGGTTAGCTTGCTGGTTGTCTATGGCTGCATTAATCCAATGCAAGCTTCTGCCCATGTCTCCCACCGTCGAGGCTTCCTATAAATTGTGAACAACAATTCTATTTGTTGAACTTAAACGAGGATAGTTCCTCCTTAGATGAGTTTCTCCACATTCCCAACACCTTAGTGGTTCGCAGGGGCTGTCCCCAAACTTCTTCATTCCCATATTTACTGATTTACTGCCTCCCTGTGTGCTTGGATGGTTTGTGCGAAAATCTTTCCTCGGGAAGATTTTTGTTGTGTTCCGATAGGGAGCTGGCTGGTATCCCTTCTTTCATTGATTCATCCGTTTCTGTTTCTTATCCTTCTAGGCTTTAGGAAAATCTGCCCGCTGTTTGTATTGATCGTAGCACATTCGTGCTTTCCTGAACACTTCACTTAATGATTTGGGGTTGTCAAATTCAATTATGTCACGGTAGGACTATGGTAAACAGCTTAAGAATCGTTGGATTTTTACCTTATCTTCTCAGATGTAATGTACGAACCTTAATAGTTCCAGGAATTTATTTATAAGGTATTCCATTGTCATCTGTCCAAGCCTTAGTTCACAAAATTATTTTGTTTTCCTTTCGTAGTAGCTTTCAGAAATGTACTGTTTCTTGAAATACTTCTTAAAGTCGGACCACTCCAACTCTTTCTCCTTTAGGCCCTTGGCCAATTTCAGGTCTTGCCACCAAATGATGGTCTTCCCTTTAAGATTGTAGATGGCCATTCTATCCTTCATATTACTGGAGTAGTTGTAGATCTGAAAGTATTTCTTGATGTCCAACAACCATGCCTCATCTTCTTCTCCTGTCTTGGATTCTCCATTGAGGGTAGCTGGTTTGATATTTTTGAATTCTCCTTCAAGGTGGTCTACTTGTTTCCTTTTTTTGTCTGTTTTAGTTTTGTCTTCAGCTGAAGGTGTTCCTTCAGACGAACTGTCTCCTTTTTCTGTTTCTGGTCCTTAGTTCTTGGAAGATCTCTTGCTGACTTCTTCATCATTATTATTGTCCTTCGGGCTTTTCTTGGTCACTATACTACGTAGTAGGACTTTGTTTATCTCTTGCTGTTCTTGCTATGCTTTCTTCAGTGTCTCATTGTCGGCTTTGAAAATCTGCAGTTCAACAATAAGATTCTTCATTGTTTCCAACACTTCCACGGGTGAGATTCTGTCGTTGTTTTGTCTTGGATCTCCATGAGGTCCCTATTCTAGATTTCCTTCCATTCTGGTTTCTGCATCATCCTGAGCTGCCATAATCAACACAATAGAAAAAGTTTTCTATTTGTAACAATGAAGGTTTATTAGTTTTTCATAAGTAGAATATATGTCAAGAATTTAATGTGGCCCTGTTCAAGGCCCAGTGTTGTAAACTTTGCTCTGATACCATATGTAATGAACCTCCAATTTGACACAATTTTTTATTTTTATTTTTACTCAAATTAAAGCTTGATAATCTACTCGTAAGGAGAGTAAAACCATATGCCATACTGGATTAACAACTTGTAAGAGAGACTCCCAATGATTTCTAGTACTTCTCCAAATCTTATACTATTGCATAGACACCAATACAATACGCATATCCACCTATATTAGGAATTAAGTTCTAAATTCCTTGTTAATATCAGTTCCTTAGGTTTTACGCACAAGTTTATACCATTGAGAAATAATAAAAGGACTTCTACCTAACTGTATGTATATCAGAAATATACCCTTGTAACAGGAATAGGATAATGAAATCATTGACAATGTTTGAATTTCTTGAAAGGAATTCCGTTAAGGTTTCCAGTGTGGTTATAACACCTCTAGTTTCCCCTACTTAAGGATTTGAAACCAGACCAATCCCACACGGCTTTCTGTAATCAAATTTGTAATTAAGTCTCCTCTCAACGATGAAGGAGAAGAAATGGTAACTAACTGGACAAAAGGGTTAGCAACTGGCTATTTCTATTGGACAATCACGAAGTGAATGCTATTAATTTCGTATCTTCATTGGTAAGTGAGAGAGAGAGATATCTTGACAGAAGGAGTTAAAGTTCCCTCCCTGTGATTAAGTAGGGTCCTACAAGCACCCGTCCCGATAACTCTACCTCCTACTCTTCCCAATCCTGGGATGCCACCTCTTCCCTAGCACATGGCTCGTATCTTCATTGTTTATTAAGAGTAGTACTCATTTCCTCTTAGGGTTAGGCGGTTCTTCTCGTGCCAGTGTGACTCCGAAGGGGAGGGTGTTGCATTATGCTTCCTCAACAGGGAAGGAATAACACCTTTACGATCAAAGCTTGGTGAAGCTGATGACATCCAATGGTTTGGTAAGTTTCCAGAGAGCATCCATATCTCAAATTTGAAAACCAGAGTACGGGGTTTGGTTAAAATGAAAGCTTTTACATTATGTACCCTTTATTTGACTTTAATGGCCCCCTTTTCTACTGGCGATAAAATTCGAAACCTACGTAATTCTAATTCTGGTACCGGCTGTAGTTGGGGTTTCCCATTATCTCCTTGAGTCACTACTCTTTACTTCTTTAACCTATTATTATACATCGCGGTCTGGTATTTATGTTCTCGTAGGATTATTTCTGGGTTTGACCCTGTAGTACTGTTATTGATTTATTTGCATAGTGATGAAATTGTATAAATGTGATTCTCTGTATTAATGGTGGGACTCTGTCTGTTGCAAGGGTACCCACCAGAATGTACCAAGGCCCTCCTTCCCTTAAACATAGCCGTTCATATAACAGGGGCACGACAACAGGTGGACTCCGGAGCTTCGGCTCCTAAGTTAAGTACTACTAGACATAGCTATGGTTGTCCATTTACCTTTCAATCTAAGTTTAAAGTCTTACTTCGTATTTTACTAATGTTTTTTTGCGATAAACACTTGTAGGGCTTGTGACCACTCAAGGTGCAGGTATCGACCCCTATTCGTCATGCAAAAGGTACTCGGATTTTGGTGTAGTGACTCTCAAACTAGCTCTTCAACTCCGAAGCATGGAGGTCATGGTCCTGCTCATAATTTCTCTTGATATTAAGTAACGTTTTCCGCTTTTCCGATTCTTGTATCAGATGTCTTAGGATTAAACCCTGATTTTTTTTTGTTTATTATTCTATTAAAGGGAGTGGGCGTAGTCATGCATGGTGTAGGGAAATAAACTGTTATTTAAATACTAGGATTGGCGAAAACTAATTCCAAGTTTTCTATTAGAGGGAGTTCTTTAATCTGCCATAGTTATCATCAAAGGGAGCATGTTCTTTTAAATAAATGCTTTCAGAAAATTATTCTCAGCGTTCTGTTTGTTACCTCTGTAATTTAATGTACTCAGGAATCTCTATTTGAAAGCTACATGAACCATCATTTCTTGATTTTATTATCTGTATGAATATTCTCTCATTAATGCAGTTCTTGTCTTTCGAGCTTATCCAAAAGTGATCATTCAAGGGAGAGGATTTCACATCTCCAAATTTCAGAGTTTTTCGATTATTGTCCTTCTAACAATTTCTTCTTCAGAATAGATTGAGTTTACTCTGTAATTTCCTAATAGTTTCTAGGAAACTGTGAAGAATAAAGGAATTAAAGGATGTCTTACAATCTTACAATTGTTTGCCCGAAAGCGTAGTAATGCTACAGATTATGAATTTTTTAAGAACTTTTGTTTCTCTCAGCAAGAATCTCGACAGAATCGAATTGGAATATCCTACCTTTGTATTGAAAATAATTATCGTTCAATCATATATAATTTGTATACGTTCTATTTTTGTCATGCGTCGATATTGTATCAGTTATAAATCATTATTTACTTTCCTGTAGTAGGATACCAACATACATAACCTTTCATTCGTGTAATGGGAATTTCATAGAATTATATCATTAAGTTTAGGGTGACTCGATTCCTTAATTATGTTCAATCCCCTATACTTCATCATTATGGTTCTATTCAAGTTCAACTATATAGATAATTCTAACTAGGAATTTAATTGCAGAGTCAAATGTATACGTGTAAGTAGAACTATTCATTCAATTTCATTGATGCATATATAATTCTACTTAAATGATTTAATTACAGAGCTATATGTATACCTGTAAATAGGTCTATTCTTTCAAGTTCATTGATACATATATGATTCTTCTTAAAGTTTTATTTCAGGGAACATTTCCAGAATTTAAACATACAAATCCATTTGATTATTCTAGAAGGATATCAAATAATTCGTACAGGTTCTAAGTCAATCATAAAGGGCTGCCACGAAATGATTTCAGAAAATTATTTATAAACTATTCTGTAGGAAAATGGACTACACATATTCATATAATTGAACAGTTTTCGCCCAGGTTATTGGGTACATATAGACTTTAATGATTTCACTACATATGTAACTAATGCATCCCACTGAGATAGAAATAATTAAGTTTATATACATCAAGTACCTTACATCAAATATACAATCATTAAAACAAAAAAAATGAAAATTATTTCAGTTCAGATTTAACAAGTACAATGCATCTGATAAAAATCATTCAGAAGGATTAGAGTAACATATCTGAACCAAATCACGGGAAGACAAAGGGAACAACCACTTTCCTCCCAAACGTAGAACAGAGTAGCCAAAATCGCTTACACAATTGACCCCCTAGCCTAACCATGAGTCCATGACGACAAACTTGGAAAAAAACTCCTTCTCAGTAGTGTCTTTCAGTTCCATCAGATTCCTCTTGCCTCACACTCCATTAGTGGTGTTCATAACAACAAGAAAACCCAGTAGTCTCTTTTCCCCGCACACTCGTTGCCGTCCTGCCTCCTTCGATATGCTATTTAACAAAAAATCCTTTTGCCTGGGTCTTTCTTCCCCCCCCTTGGGAATTTTTGCATCTTTCTAAATCCCTGATTTTCAGGGGCTACCAATGGCCAAATAACTGATTTTCCACTTGTAACAATCAACCTAGAGGTAGTTCCAACATGTTCCCGACTCATGGAATCATGGTCAACTGATTTTAACATGGCTGTTCCATTTGTCCTCCTGCAATCAATATAAAATATTATGTTCTCATACAAGTGTCATAGTCAAATAGTTAGTTGGGTCAAATCAGATCTCTGCCCAAGAGTCATAATAATTAATTACAATTATCAAATTCGAAATTCGGAATTGTCATAAATGGAAAAAAAATTCCAAATTCGAATTTACTAAAAACGAAATAATTTTCCAACAAATTTTAAATTTCAAAAATACTTATTATTATTATTTTTTTCTTTTCTTTTCTTTTGGGGATGTCACAAACTATACTTGACTATAATTGTTTAATACATTTTTATTCATCACTTTTAATAATGTGGTAGTATAGTTTATATTGTAGCCCACATATTAAATAATGTATTAATACTCATACACATTACTAGATCTAAATTGTAAGTAGTCCTTTACCCTTTTAAGGTACCATAGACCAATAACATCAATAACAATAACAACAATACATTCATACAATTATTAATATATTAATTAATGCATTAATACATTGAYATCATTAATTACATTAATTAATTAATGTTCTTTTATTAGTCAATATATTAATAATGATGCTAAAATACATTAAAMAATGTATGCACATTGAAGTACATATCCTCAAACACATTAATTAATATATCTCATTGCATGCAAACAATGTATATACAATAATTAATAAATTAACTTATACATTAATGTTTTAGTACAATAATTAGTTAATACAATAATTGATRTGTACATTAATTGAAAATGAATTAATACACTAATTAATTTTTCATTAATATATAATTAATCTATTAATTAATTTAAAGTTAATTGATGTATTTATGTATGGATTAATTATGGTTCACTATAATTTACTATGGTTGGATTTCATCACAATATGATATTGGTGAAAAATTATGTTCGCATTGGGACATTGGTTTATAGTTGTCACATCCACATCGATGGTGACGATGATGGTGAACTAATCGATTGAACTTTTGACATGAAGTGAAGTTATTGTGCTTATCTCAAGCTTTAATTTATGAGGACAATGAAGAATATTTCATTTCTATTAAATTATGTTCACAGAAAGCACATGCACGATTAAAAACTCATTTACTCTAGCTCTTTCTAATAGGTGTACACCTATTGACATATTCAATTGTGTTTATCCTTTTAATTTGGCAAATAAAGTATTTTAAACGTTTTTGGCATAAAATTGTGTAGAATTTAAGATGCTTGGTATGATTTCCAAGGGTATAGTTCTTCCATATCTTAATAATTTTTAGGTTCTTTAAAATGATATCAAATGCAACACATTGTTCCATATACACCACAACAAAATGGTGTTGCTGAGAGAAAGAACCACACATTAAAAGAAATGGTTAATTGTATGATCCAATCTAAGGGATTAAGTCTAAAGTATTGGGCAGAAGCGATCGACTGTGCAAATTACATTGTAAATCACATTCCCATCCCACAAAAGCTCTTAAAAATCTAACATGAGAATAATCTTGGACTAAAATTAAACCAGATGTAAGTCACTTCCGTGTATTTGGTAGTATAGCATGGGCTCACATTCCTGATGAGAAAATGAAAGCATTGCAACCTAAGTGTATATTTGTTGGTTATAATGAAGATGTCTAAGGTTATAGACTTCTTCAACCACATTGTAATGAAATTATTATTAGACACAAAGATCGATTAGTTTCCAAAGGATTTTCCCAAGTTGAAGGAATTGACTATGATGAAACCTTTTCCCCTATAGCCAAAATGAATTCCATTAGCCTTGTTCTTGCCCTTGTTGTCTCATATAAATGGGACGCCCATTAGATGGATGTTAAATCCGCCTTCTTGCAAGGAGATTTGCAAGAATAAATCTACATGGAACGACCTCCTCGCTATGTTGAGAATGAATCTAGAATTTTTGTTGCCTTAAGAAATCTCTTTATGGTCTTAAGCAAGCTCCGTGAGCTTGGTATGCCAAAATGGACAACTTTCTTATTGACACCGAATTCTCTAGATGTCATTTTGATCCTAATGTCTATACCAAGAAAGTAGGAAGCCATCTCATAATCCTTTTCATATATGTTGATGACCTTATCCTTACTAGTAGTGATTCAAAACTTTTAAACCATGTGAAAACCAGCCTTAAGAAGAAATTTGAAATGAGAGACTTAGGTTTTTTGCACTATTTCCTTAGCCTCCAAGTTTTGCAAACCAATTAAGGAATTTTTATTTCCTAGTCTAATTCTACTTGTGACCTTCTTCATCGCTTTCACATGGATGATTGTAAACCAACCCATTCTCCCTTCTAGTCTGGAGTCAAGATTACTACCACATGTACTCTCCCGAAGTTGATGCCACCTTGTACCGTCAGTTAGTTGGTAACCTCTTATACTTGACTCATTCCCGTCCCGATCTTTCCTTTGTTTTTGGTCTTGTTTCCGAGTATATGAAAACACCCATGAAAGCCATTGGAAATAAGCTAAAAGGATACTTTGCTATGTCCATGGTATAGTTCAGTTCGGGATACATTACAGTTCAGAGGGGACTCGTTTAATGGTTGGTTTCACTGATTAGATTGGGCCAATGACCCTGATGATCGGAAGTCTACTGCAGGTTATGTTTTCATCCAAAATCTTCTCAAACGTCACACTATACTATACTATACTAGCTCCACATCACGTCACATGTCACACTATACTAGCTCCACATGTGTGAGTAATGTGACTTGATGTGACATCCACTTGATATCATGGCGGTAAATAAGATATGTCAAATTGTGGGAAACATAACTTCCACATACATATTTTGATTGAGGTGATTTTCAATAAGATTATAGATATACACCTATTGAAAAACGTAAGAAATAATGAACTTTTAATCATAGATATAATTTATGTGGTCACTATTTGATATGCTTAGAATATTATTAATTATAATTATCACAATTAGGATTTTAACTATTAATTTCCTTGCATATCAAAACATGGTTGTTCATCATTAGGATTTTAACTATTAATTTCCTTGCATATCAAAACATGGTTGTTCATCATTAAAGAGGATAGTGAATAAATTAAAGACTCTTATTTTAACTATTAATGTCAAAACATGGCAGATGATTAACATGATTATCATAATGATTATCATAATAATGACCCATAAGGTTATTAATGCCAATTTATTTATTGATCTTGGGTTTTTTACTGTCTTTTTTAACTTCACGTGGGATGCTATCTCTACCTCATGTGATAACGTTACGTCTCTTAGGTATTGGAAAGAGGAATTCATTTCAAGTAGGAGAGAAGATCTTTGGTTCCATTGACACCTCTCCGAATCTTGCCCATGAAATTTTTTGTCCACGGTAAATCGTTCTACATTTCAGGCGACTAAGGGAACCCAGGGATGTGGGATTGGTCATGGAAGAGGGTTAGTAAACTTGGGGAGATCGAACCAGCGTCAGATAGCAGAGGCTTCTTATAGGCAATTTCCGTGAAGGGATACAAGGCCAGTATGAAAGGATACAAGCCCAATATGAAAGGTGGTACAAGAATATAATAAGGAGTTTCCGTACAAATGATTTTCTTAGGTCCCATCTTTGATTCAACCCAACACACCATCCGAGCAAATTTCTTTCTTCCAATCATGCATGGACCCAGTCTGGTTCATATTAGTCGTTTCTTCATAATATGTGTAAGCCAAACTAAAGCTCATTGAGAATTTTATTTTGCCCACCATGAAGATTAATTTATGTGAGATGAAGATTAATTTTAAATTTATGTGACATGAAGATTAATTTTTAAGATGTTTAGATAACTTTTGGAATGTACTCTGAAATATAATCAGGTGTATCTTGAGAAGCAATGTTTCTCTGGCTGCAATGGAACAAGATTTTGAGAAGCAATTAAAGATGGCCCATATAGCACGCAGAGAACAACTCTTAACAGCTACGAAGTGCAATGTGACTAGAAAAATCGCTGTGGTAAGCATGGA
>ML819234.1:32498-47322 GCA_009831015.1 Picea engelmannii
TGATTAGCATCAGGTACATATTTCTTAAGCAGTGAAACATGAAACACATTATGTACAGTCATAGATGCAGGTAATACA
This sequence comes from Picea engelmannii, assembly GCA_009831015.1. Lineage (NCBI taxonomy): Eukaryota > Viridiplantae > Streptophyta > Pinopsida > Pinales > Pinaceae > Picea > Picea engelmannii. Next base: position 32,577 of record ML819234.1, read on the forward strand.
AGCATGTATGCAACTGGCCCAATCCTTTCCAGGATCTCAAATGGCCCACAAAATCTTGCTGCCAACTTGGCGCAACTTCCTAATTTCAGGGAACTCCTGTTAACTTTCACTTTTAGGAAAACATGGTCGCCCACTTTGAATTCTCTATGAGTTCTGTTACTATCAGCGTAACTTTTCTGCCTGCCCTGGGCAACTTTGAAATTCTGTTTGATTTTGATCATCTGATCTTCCATATCTTTGAGTAGTTCAGGTCCAACTACTACTCTGTCAGCTGGATTATCCCAGCTCACTGGAGTGTTGCACGTTCTTCCATAAAGTGCCTCGAATGGGCTCATCTTCAGAGATGTATGATACCCATTATTATAGGCAAATTCTACTTGATGCAGGTAGTCTTCCCACCTTGATGGTTTATCCATCACATACATTCTCAACATGTCTTCTATTACTCGGTTTACTCTCTTTGTCTTTCCATCAGACTCGGGATGATACGCTGTACTAAAGTTTAGATTCGTTCTGAATCCTTTGAACAATCCTTTCCAGAAATTCGTAGTGAATTTCGGGTCCCTATCAAACACAATTGTCCTAGGAATTCCATGCAAGAGTGCAACTTCTTTTAAAAAGATATCAACAACATCTGCTACTCTGTGGGTGGTTTTTAGTGGAATAAAATGGCCAGCTTTAGTAAGCTTGTCCACCACCACCATGATTGAATCATGCTGCTTGCTTGTTCTGGGCAATCCTGTGATAAAATCCATTGTTATCACATCCCATTTGCACTCAGGAATAGGTAAAGGCTGCAGCAACCCTGCTGGGTGTTTGTGCTCAGCCTTGACCTTCTAGCATTCCATACATCTGGCGATGTATTCAACAATTTCCTTCTTCATACCTGGCCAAAAATAATGGTTTTTGACTGCTGCCACAGTCTTTTGATATCCAGGATGTCCAACATAAACCATGTTATGCATCTCCTTTAGAATTGCCAGCTTCAACTCTTGGTAATTAGGTACATACACTCTGTTTTTATACAGAAGTAAGCTATCAGTTCCCAAGGTGTAACTTTCCTTGGTTTGTGGTTTCTCATGCTGCTGTAGCTTTGCTACAAGTCTTTTGTACTGCAAATCAGCATTTGCAGCCTCCACAATTCTGTCTTTCAACTCAGTTTTGTACATGATAATGGTTGTAGCATGTAATTCATGCACTTTTCTGCTGAGTGCATCAACCACTTTATTGTCTTTCCCTTTGATATGCCTGATATCAAAGTCATATTCGCACAGAAATTCTAGCCATCTAATTTGCCTGGCATTTAAAGTTGGCTGATCAAATAGATATTTCAGACCGTTGTGGTCTGTTCTTAATTCGAATTTCTTTTCCATGAGGTAATGTCTCCATTTCCTTAATGCATGGACAACTGCTGCCAGCTCTAAATCATGAGTGGCGTAATTCTTTTCATGATCTTTCATCTTTCGGGATTCATAACAAATTACAGATCCCTCTTGGCTGAGAACTCCTCCTAGCCCTTCCTTACACGCATCCGTGCACACTACGTAATCCTTACTTGGATCAACAATCTTTAGGATTGGAGCACTAGTGAGCAGCTGCTTCAATTGCTAGAAGCTTCTCTCACATTGTTCAGTCCACTGGAACTTCTTCTCCTTCCTTTGCAAGGAAGTGATAGCATGAGCTATCCTTGAAAATCCAGTTATGAACCTCCTATAATAACCTGCCAGACCCATAAAGGATCTAACTTCTGTCACATTTCTTGGCACTGGCCACTCTTGAATGGCCTGTACCTTCTCAGGATCCACAACAATCCCCTCTTCAGAAATAATGTGTTCCAAATAATGGATCTGCTTTTGGTAAAATGAGCACTTGCTCAGTTTTGCGTAAAGCTGGTGTTCTCTCAACACCTGCAACACCATTCTAATATGTTGTTCGTGTTCTTCCTCTGTCTTGGAGTACACCAAGATATCGTCCAAGAAGACTATGATGAACTTGTCCAAATAATTTCTGAACACTCCATTCATTAAGCACATGAAGACAACATGCGCGTTGGACAGTCCAAACGGCACCACAATGAACTAATAATGACCGTACCTTGTTCTGAAGGCAGTCTTACTGATTTCCTCATCCCTTATTCTCACTTGGTGATATCCAGATCGAAGATCTATTTTCGAAAATACTTTTGCATCCTTTAACTGATCAAAAAGATCATCAATCCTTGGCAGAGGATATTTGTTCTTGACAGTGACTTTATTCAACTGTCGAAAGTCAATGCACAGCCTCATCGTCCCATCTTTCTTCTTCACGGATAGGACTGGGGCTCCCCACGGTGACACGTTGGGAGGAATGTAGCCTTTCTTTAATAGCTCTTTGAGCTGCAATTGCAACTCTTTCAGCTCTGGCATACTCATCCTATAAGGAGCTTTCGAAACTGGAGCTACTCCAGGCATTAGATTTATAGAGAAGTCAATGTCCCTCTTCGTAGGTAGTTCAGGAACCTCTTGAAACACATCCTCAAACTCTTTGAACACCCTGTGGTCTTCCATATTCGAGACCACATTTTGGAATACTTCTTCCACCCGGGCTGCAAATAATTGACAGCCTTTCCGGTAACATTTCTTCAGCTGCATGGCTGAGATTTCTCTAACAGCCACGGCTCTAGGAATTCCTTGAACTGTTACCTGATTTCCCTCTTCGTCCAGACATGTGAACCTCTTGTTACGACAATCCAGAAGGGCATGGTGTTGGTCCAACTAGTCCATCCCAATTAAGCAATCATATGAGCCTAAAGGCAGAATGTTCAATTTAGCCTTAGTGCTCATTCCTTTCATGTCCACTGAACATGACTTAACCAATTCAGTGACCATCCTCTTGGTCCCTGTGGCTAACTGCACTAACCAAGACTTCTCATGTTTGCTCTTCGTTAGATGAAAAATTTCCACCACTCTAGGATCTACATAACTATGGCTAGCCCCTGAATCAATCAAAATAACAGGTGGTCGGTTGTTGATCATACCTTCCACTTCAATCATGTGCGATTGAAATTTCGCTTGCTTATTGTCCAAGGCTGCATAGATCCTTGGCATTCTGTTGCCCATATCCTCCACTGTTTCAGCTTGCTGAACAGTATGGACAGTTCTTGCTTTGTCTTTTCTGTGGGGGCAGTCTCTGTACCTATGATTCCCTTTACAGCCCCAACACTCCATGAGTGGAGGCCTTGGCATCTGCTCACTCCCTTCAACTTTCCTGGGCTTTTTAAAGGATGACTGTCCCCAAGGACTATTTCTGAAAAAGGAAGGCTTGCTTCCCTTCTGCCTCTGTTCTTTCTTAACCCTCTTCTGGTTATCCCAAGCCTTCCGAAAGGTAGGCTTTTCTCTCTGCTGTTCGTATAGGCATTTCACCCTTCTTATGGTTTCTTCCATGGTCTTAGGATCATCATAGTGAATCTTGTCACCAATGGAAGGTGGCAGGTCACTCAGATACCTCTGAATTTTAACAACCTCGTCTTTAATGAATGGAACATACTTTAACAGTTCCAGAAAACTTTGTTCATACTCATCAATGGTCATACTGCCCAACTTGAGTTCGAAGAAATCCTTCATCTTTCTGTCATAGTATCTTTTAGTCAGGTATTTCTTCTCGAAATACCCCTTAAACTCCTTCCACGTGACCTCTTTCTCTCTGATGTACTGCACTTGCACAAACTGATCCCACCACATGGATGCTTTTCCTTTCAGTTGGTACATTGCAATTCTTCCTTCTGCATGGGCAGAATAATTCTGCAGTTGGAAGTATTTCTTCATGCCCAACAACCACGTCTCGACATCTTCCTCCTTATGTTATGCATCGAATGTTGGAGGTTTAATTTTATTCATCTTTCCTTTCAATTCCTCCCTTCCAGATTTTCGATGTTTTCGGGTAGGGGGCGGGCTCGAACTGCTGTGTGTCTCCCCGTCCGAATGTTTTTGGGAGCGATTGTGATGTCGACTACCACTCCTCGATCTACTTCCCTTCTCAAGTTTCTTCTTTTCTCTTTCCAGACTCTCCTTGGCCTCTCTTTGCAATCCTTCAAGGATTTTCATTATATGTCCTTCCTTATCCATCTCCTTTCCATGCCCATTAGAGTTCGATCCTTCGACTCCCAGTTTAACATCCTTTCCTTCCTGTTCATCTTCTATTTCAGGGGTAAACTACACTTTTCCCCACTCCATACTCAGCGTTGATTAACTAGAGTACTACCCTCCGTTAAATCTGTACACACACTGTGCAATCAAATTTGAAATTTGTTAGGCCATTTAAACCTTCACAAACAATCCACAATATTTATAACTAATACGAACAAGAACGAAAGACATTTCAACTTCACAAGGTTTTCTGAACTCTGTCTGGCTTTGTGTTTTTCGGATGTCCGAAACTTCAATTTCCGATATTTCGGGACTTTCGGGACCTTGAGTTTCGGTACCCAGGGCTTTGGGTTTTCGGAGCTTCCATCTTCTCAGCATTTCGAGACTTCAAGTTTCGAGGTTTTGGCCCATAAGGCTTTCATACCCACTTTGTTCTCCAAACCCTGACTTCCGAAATTCAGACTCACTCTTCCCTACGGGTCCACAACACAGTTGTCACCCACTACCACGGTGACACGTGGCAAGTTCATGAGGATCCACGTCGTTTTCAACGATGTCATCGGGTCCCATTGGCACGCGGTACAACTCCACGTGTCTACGTGGCACAGTTCCCAATTGAGGTTTCGGGTATCGAGGTTTCGTGATCCCCGACGACATGAGTTCCTGTCCTCACGAACTCCCGATCCCCGATTTCTCGAGGTGCGTTTGTCTTAACCCCCTCAGCTATGCCAAGGTCCATGTGACCTCTACCTTGTGACCGTAGTGAAACCTCTCATCGGTGTTTCGGGGTTCAGAGTTTCACAACGTATGGACTCCTTGTCCCCGTGATTCCTGATTTCTCGAATCCCGATTTTCGATGCGCTACCTTGTCGTCTTAGCCTCCGCCGACTAAGCCTTTAATCCATATGACCGGCTGCTATAAGACCATCGTATTATGTCCCTTATTAGGGTTTCGGGGTTTGTGGTGTCGATCTACACATGTACTCGGAACTCCCGATCCTCCGATGTGCTTTGGCCCTCCAAGCCAAGCCCTGGCCAATGTGACCACAATTTCCCGGGACCATAGTCCTACCTCCTGTTGGGGCTATGGGGTTTACGATGTCGTAAAACACTTTACCCCAAGACTCACAATCCTCTGACTCCCTACGCGTTCCTTTACGTGTTAGCCCCTGCTATGGGCTCTACACCATGTGACCACTGACTCGTGACCCCGGCCTTGTCTTAATGCACGTCCCCAATGAGTTCGTAGTGCAAAGAGTTGGGTCTCGAGTTAGTTTCCCTTGAGGACAAAATATATCGCATGCCCAAGCGACCTCTCATGGCAGGAGAAAAGAAATATGATGGTACAAGAGATCCTTTCAAACTATTGATTGAGGAATCCCTCACGCAACAGAGGAACGAGATGATGGATAGTTTCACGCAAATCCTTCAATGGCTACCAACAGGCTACGCATCTTCTTCGAACGGAGGCACCGCCCCCTTCAAGGTACAAATAAACTTCAACATTCCTATATTTGAATTGGAAGTTGAACGTGAGTATGCAGATCTGCCCCTCGCCATGCCAAAGTCAGAATTGGAACTTAAATGTGAGTATGCAGATCGAGAGGAAGATTTTTTCATTCTTATTGGATGATATTCCCGAAGTTACGGAACTAAACCATGTTCCACAGGCTTTTTATTTTGTTTTATATTCTTTTGTCTTAAGGGAGGAGCAGAGAATTGAGAGCGAAATGCATGCATAGTGATGAGATGGAAATTGAGTATATGTAATGGGTTTGTCGAGAATTTAATAAAGCATACTTTTTGTTGTGTTTTATATTCTTTTGGCTTAAGGGAGGAGCGAAGAATTGAGAGCAAAATTCATGCATAGTGATGAGATGAAAATTAGTCATATGTAATGGGTTTGTCGAGAATTTAGTAAAGCATACATTTTGTTGTGTTTTATATTCTTTTGGCTTAAGGGAGGAGCAGAGAATTGAGAGAAAAATGCATGCATAGTGATGAGATGAAAATTGGGCATATGTAATGGGTTTGTCGAGAATTTAGTAAAGCATAGAGAATGGTTTTTGTACCAGAGATGAAATGTTGAAATAGTGTTGTAGGTACCTCGAGGTTTTTGCTTCGATAAGTAGAGATCCGTTGAATCCTCATTATATCATTGCAATCCATTGAATCCTCATTATATCGTTGAATCCGTTGAATACTCATTATATTATATCATTATATCGTTGAATCCTCATTATAGCTAAACCATTATATCGTTGAATCCTCATTACAGCTAAACGAATATTGAAACTCCATATAGAGTTTATCTTGCATTTTTCTTCTTCTTTGTATCTTACTTTATAGGTTTATAGGCGACCAGTAGCCGAGAGGTGGCCCACTGGTTATCATATCTCAAGTTGGGGAGATCGAACCCAGATCAAAGAGTAGAGGACAAATATTCTTACATGCAATTTCCATGAAGGGGATGTATGAGGGCATTATGAAAGGATCTAGGGGATACATTACAATTCAGAGGGGACATATTAAATAATGTATTAAATTGTAAGTAGTCATTTAACCTCTTAAGGTAGCATAAACCAATAACATCAATAACAATAACAACAATACATTCATACAATTATTAATATATTAATTAATGTATTAATACATTGATTACATTAATTATATTAATTAATTAATGTTCTTTTATCAGTTAATATATTAATAATGATACTAAAATACATTAAAGAATGTATGCACATTGAAGTACATTATCCTCAAACACATTAATTAATATATCTCATTGCATGCAAACAATGCATATACAATAATTAATAAATTAACTTATACATTAATGTTTTAATACATTCATTAGTCAATACAATAATTAATGTCTACATTAATTAATTTTTCATTAATATATAATTAATTTATTAATTAATTGAAAGTTAATTGATGTATTTATGTATGGATTAATTATGGTTCACTATAATTTACCATGGTTGGATTTCATCACAATGTGATGTTGGTGAAAGATTGTGTTCACATTGGGACATTGGTTTATAGTTGTCACATCCACATCCATGGTGACTGTGAGGGTGAACTAATCGCTTGAACTTTTGACATGCAATGAAGTTATTGTGCTTATCTCAAGCTTTAATTTATGAGGACAATGAAGAATATTTCATTTCTATTTAATTATGTTCACAAAAGCACATGCACACACATGCATTAAAAACCAATTTACTCTAGCTCTTTCCAATAGGATGTATTCTAGATCTTTCAAATAGGTGTATGCCTATAGACATAATCAATTGTGTTTATCCTTTTAAATTGGCAAATAAAGTATTTTAAAAGTTTTTGGCATAAAATTATGTAGAATTTAAGATGCTTGGTATGATTTCCAAGGGTATAGTTCTTCCATATCTTAATAATTTTTAGCATCTTTAAAATGATATTATAAGGATATAGTTCTTCCATATTTTAATAAATTTTAGGATCTTTAAAATGATCTAGAATATTGAATCATCTTAAACTTGAATTTTTTTTTTATATAATATGCCATGTTAAACCATATTGGTAAATTATTAAATTGGAAGTCAACATGTACTTTGTTTCCATGTTAAATTAAATTTATCTTCAAAATTAAAACATGATTAGAATATATATATATATATATATATATATATATATATATATATTTTCTAATAGTAAAATATGTTATCTTTGAATTTTTTTTTTTTAGCTTTTTTCACTTATAATTTTAATTTTTAAAGGCTTCTTAACATATTAAAAATAGTCTCACCCTCATGCTAAAGTGGGAGTTGGAAAGTGAGGGTGGGAGGAGTTATAAAGTAGGGTTGGGGTGGGAGAATATATAGAGGAAAAATTTGTATCTCCGCCCACTCCCTTCCTCATTTATAAAGTTAGGTTAGATAGGGGGGAATTTATATCCTTACCCACGCCTACTCTATATTCACCCTTCCTCATGTACATAGTTGGGTGGGAGTAGGGAGAGATGAAGGGAAAATATTTATATCTCAATCGACCCACACTCTCATGTAGAGATGGTGCTTTTTCTGATTGTGTTCTTGACAAACATCATCGCGATAATTTTGACAAATGTGCCTCTTGGCATGCATCGTGCCCTTTGCAGCTTGTTCATAGTGATTTGTGTGGTCCACTTTATTCTCCTTCTTTTGTGGGTGCAAGTATTTATTAACTTTCCTTTATGAATTTTCCAGACGTACTTGGGTTTACTTCTTAAAAATTAAGAGTGAAGTTTTTTACAAGTTTTTGGCATACAAGGCCTTTGTATAAAAGCGATCTCGACATCAAATTCAAAATTTAAGAACAGATAATGGAGGTGAATATTTGAACAATAAATTCACAAGTTACTGTACTACACATGGCATCCAAATCCAACACACTCTTCCATATACACCACAACAAAATGGTGTTGCTGAGAGAAAGAACCACACATTAAAAGAAATGGTTAATTGTATGATCCAATCTAAGGGATTAAGTCTAAAGTATTGGGAAAAAAAAATCGATTCTTCAAATTACATTGTAAATCACACTCCTATCCCACAAAAGCTCTTAAAAGTATAACATCGGAATAAGATTGGACTAAAATTAAACTAGATGTAAGTCACTTCCGTGTATTTGACATTATAGCATGGTCTCACATTCCTGATGAGAAAAGGAAAGCATTCCAACCTAAAAGTGACAAGTGTATATTTGTTGGTTATACTGAAGATGTCTAAGGTTATAGACTTCTTCAACCACATTGTAATGAAATTATTATTAGACACAAAGCTCGGTTAGTTGCCAAAGGATTTTCCCAAGTTGAAGGAATTGACTATGATGAAACCTTTTCCCCTATAGCCAAAATGAATTCCATTCACATTGTTCTTGCCCTTGTTGCCTCACATAAATGGGACACCCATTAGATGGATGTTAAATCCGCCTTCTTGCAAGGAGATTTGCAAAAATAAATCTACATGGAACGACCTCCTCGCTATGTCGAGAATGACTCTAGACTTTTTTGTTGCCTTAAGAAATCTCTTTATGGTCTTAAGCAAGCTCCCTGAGCTTGGCATGCCAAAATGGACAACTTTCTTATTGACACTGAATTCTCTAGATGTCATTTTGATCTTAATGTCTATACCAAGAAAGTAGGAAGCCATCTCATACTCGTCATTTATGTTGATGACCTTATCCTTACTGGTAGTGACTCAAAACTTTTAAACCATGTGAAAGCTAGCCTTAAGAAGAAAATTGAAACGAGAGACTTAGGTTTTTTGCACTATTTCCTTAGCCTCCAAGTTTTGCAAACCAATTAAGGAATTTTTCTTTCCTAGTCTGGTTATACTTATGACCTTATTCATCCCTTTCACATGGATGATTGTAAACCAACCCATTCTTCCTTTTATTTTGGAGTCAAGCTTCCTACCACCTGTACTTCTCCCGAAGTCGATGCCACCTTGTACCGTTAGTTAGTTTGTAACCTCTTATACTTGACTCATTCCCATCCCAATCTCTCCTTTGTTGTTGGTCTTGTTTCCCAGTATATGCAAACACTCCATGAAAGCCATTAGAAATAAGATAAAATGATACTTCGCTATGTCCATGGTACAGTTCAGTTCAGGATACATTACAGTTCAAAGGGGACTCGTTTAATGGTTGGTTTCAGTGATTCATATTGGGCCAATGAACCTAATGATTAGAAGTCTACTCGAGGTTATGTTTTCAACCTTGGTTTAGGACGTGTCACTTGGGCCTGTAAGAAACAATAGGCTATTGCACTTTCTTCAACAAAACCAGAGTACGGAGGAGCGGTAAATACTACCTACCATTTACAATGTAGCCAACTAACTATACTTGACTATAATTGTTTAATAACATGTGTTTCCTCTTAAGATGTCACAGGTTCAAATCCAGAGGGGGGTAGGGTATGTATACCTTCGTAGACTTTACCAGTCAGATCGCTGGGCAGAGGGGGGTCCCTTGTCCCACAAACAAGGGGGTCTCATACACCAATTTGGTGTGCTGGCTTGGCCGTGACCTTAAAAATAGATTATTATTATTATTATTAATCATCACTTTTAATAATGTGGTAGTATAGTTTATAGTGTAGCCCACATATTAAATAATGTATTCATACTCATACACATTACTAGATCTAAATTGTAAGTAGTCCTTTACCCTCTTAAGGTCCCATAGACCAATAACATCAATAACAATAACAACAATACATTCATACAATTATTAATATATTAATTAATGTATTAATAGATTGATATCATTAATTACATTAATTAATTAATGTTCTTTAATTAGTCAATATATTAATAATGATGCTAAAATACATTAAAGAATGTATGCACATTGAAGAACATATCCTCAAACACATTAATTAATATATCTCATTGCATGCAAACAATGTATATACACTAATTAATAAATTAACTTATACATTAATGTTTTAATACATTAATTAGTTAATACAATAATTAATGTGTACATTAATTAAAAATGAATTAATACATTAATTAATTTTTCATTAATATATAATTAATCTATTAATTAATTTAAAGTTAATTGATGTATTTATGTATGGATTAATTATGGTTCACTATAATTTACAATGGTTGGATTTCATCACAATATGATGTTGGTGAAAGATTATGTTCACATTGGGACATTGGTTTATAGTTGTCACATCCACATCGTGATGGTGAACTAAACGATTGAACTTTTGACATGCAATGCAATTATTGTGCTTATCTCAAGCTTTAATTTATGAGGACAATGAAGAATATTTCATTTCTATTAAATTATGTTCACAAAAAGCACATGCATGATTAAAAACTCATTTACTCTAGCTCTTTTTAATAGGTGTATGCCTATTGACATAATCAATTGTGTTTATCCTTTTAATTTGGAAAATAAAGTATTTTAAACATTTTTGGCATAAAATTGTGTAGAATTTAAGATGCTTGGTATGATTTCCAAGGGTATAGTTCTTCCATATCTTAATAATTTTTAGGATCTTTAAAATGATATCAAAGGCAACACACTATTCCATATACACCACAACAAAATGGTGTTGCTGAGAGAAAGAACCACACATTAAAAGAAATGGTTAATTGGTTATAATGAAGATGTCTAAGGTTATAGACTTCTTCAACCACATTGTAATGAAATTATTATTAGACACAAAGCTCCGTTAGTTGCCAAAGGATTTTCCCAAGTTGAAGGAATTGACTATGATGACACCTTTTCCCCTATAGCCAAAATGAATTCCATTCGCCTTGTTCTTGCCCTTGTTGCCTCACATAAATGGGACTCCCATTGGATGGATGTTAAATCCCCCTTCTTGCAAGGAGATCTGCAAGAAGAAATCTACATGGAACGACCTCCTCGCTATGTCGAGAATGACTCTAGACTTTTTTGTTGCCTTAAGAAATCTCTTTATGATCTTAAGCAAACTCCTTGAGCTTGGTATGCCAAAATGGACAACTTTCTTATTGACACTGAATTCTCTAGATGTCATTTTGATCTTAATGTCTATACCAAGAAAGTAGGAAGCCATCTCATACTCCTTGTCATTTATGTTGATGACCTTATCCTTACTGGTAGTGACTCAAAACTTTTAAACCATGTGAAAAATAGCCTTAAGAAGAAAATTGAAATGGGAGACTTAGGTTTTTTGCACTATTTCCTTAGCCTCCAAGTTTTGCAAACCAATCAAGGAATTTTTCTTTCCCAGTCTAGTTATACTTGTAACCTTCTTCATCGCTTTCACATGGCTGATTGTAAACCAACCCATTCTTCCTTCTATTCTGGAGTCAAGCTTTCTACCACCTATGCTTCTCCTGAAGTTGATGCTACCTTGTACCATCAGTTAGTTGGTAACCTCTTATACTTGATTCATTCCCGTCTCGATCTTTTCTTTGTTGTTGGTCTTGTTTCCAAGTATATGAAAACACCCATGAAAGCCATTGGAAATAAGCTAAAAGAATACTTGGCTATGTCCATGGTACAGTTCAGTTCAAGATACATTACAGTTCAGAGGGGACTCGTTTATAAGATCCAAACTTGGGGAGATCGAACCAGGGTCAGATAGCAGAGGCTTCTTATAGGCAATTTCCGTGAAGGGGCTCAAAATGTATAAGGCCAATATGAAAGGATACAAGCCCAATATGAAAGGTGGTACAAGAATATAATAAGGAGTTTCCGTACAAATGATTTTCTTAGGTCCCATCTTTGATTCAACCCAACACCCCATCCGAGCGCATCTGGTAAAATTTCTTTCTTCCAATGATGCATGGACCCAGTCTGGTTCAGATTAGTCGTTTCTTCATAATATGTGTAAGCCAAACTAAAGCTCATTGAGAAGATTAATTTATGTGACATGAAGATTAATTTTATATTTATGTGACATGAAGATTAATTTTAAAGATGTTTAGATAACTTTTGGAATGTACTCTGAAATCAGGTAGATCTTGAGAAGCAATGTTTCTCTGGCTGCAATGGAACAAGATTTTGAGAAGCAATTAAAGATGGCCCATATAGCACGCAGAGAACAACTCTTAACAGCTATGAAGTGCAATATAGGTCTGAATCTCCCTACTCAAAATCGCTGTGGTAAGCATGGAGGTAGGTCTGAACCTCCCTACTCAAAATCAAAAAAATCTACACCACCAAAGGCTTACTACATGTAATATTATAAATTTATAATATCTCAGCAGCAAATAATAGTTTATTGACACATGATTATTTATTATACTTCTTTACTGTAAGAAGAATTTATAATAAAAAGAAGTTCAAGGAAAACCAACAAAAAATTGCATTAGAGAAAGAACCCCAAAGTCTCCCAAAATTTGCATTAGAGAAAGAACCACAAAGTCTCCCAACATGCTTCACTGCGTCCCAACCTGCTGCACTGCTGGCAAAAACGTTGTTCAAGACCAACCAGCATGGCCTTGGCAGACTTGGAATGAATCTCTCAAACTTGGCCTTGCCAGTCTAGCCTTCAATTTAGAATCCTTAGAACACCTCTGTGGCTCTTGATGTTCATTTGTGCCACAAGAATTCTTGTGATTATAGCAAATTTCATTAAGAAGAGATTTACAGAGATACGTAAATATACCAATTTTGCAATTTTTGCAAAACTAAAGAAGAGATTTTCATTAAGAACACTACATACAAAAATACTTAAATATACCAATTTTTGCAAAACTAAAGAAGAGATTTTCATTAAGAACACTACATACAAAAATACTTAAATATACCAATTTTGGAAAACTAACTAACTAGACCTTATTATACCAAAATTATTAAACCTTGCTATTTGTTGCCTGTAGTACAATTTTCACACCAAAACAAAACAAATATTGAACGCCATCACCAAAACTCAAATTGCTTTTCCTAGCCATCACGATCTTTGGCGTGTTCCTTTATCCATGGATGCTCTGCAAATATAATAAAATTACACATGTTATCTTTCAGGCCCAAGAAGAATATATACAGCTAAGTGCTTCTCTTCACTAAAATTCAAGCATATTATAAAATTGAAACATGTATTTTACCTAATATCTCCTTCGTTGTTAACCGCTTTTTAACATCCTTGTTTAGCATCCCCTTGATGAGATCTTTACAGGAGTTGGAGACCTGACTCCATTCCCCACCTTTAAAATTTGGGTTAGATTTTTTGATTGATCTAAGCCTCTCGTGGAAGTCTTTGCCTTCTTTTTAAGGAAGGTTGCCGCTCAAAAGAACGTACAAAAACAACTCCTGAACTCCAAATATCGACCTCTTTCGAATACCCAACTTCTTCCATAATCTCAGGAGCCATGTAAAATGGTTGCCCAGCCCGATCGAAGAGAAGCTCACCTGTAACATATATAGACCGACTGAGTTATATTATCATGTAATTATTATTCATAAATATATATAGACCGAGTGACTTAAGTGATACCGGAGATTAATGTCTTAGCTAGATTTTAATTTCCTACCTTCAGAAAAGTGAGTAGAGAAGCCAAAGTCTGCTAATTTTATGTCGGGGAATGAGTGGAATGCAGTTTTAGATGGAATAAGTATGTTATCGATTTTAACATCTCTATGTATAATTCCCTTGTCATGGCAGTACTGCAGAGCCTCCACCAGCAACTTCATTATCATTGCAGCGTCCTTTTCACAGAAAAGGCCATCGATTTGCATCATGTCGCACAGGCTTCCCCCACTGCAGAGATCTGTAATCAAGTAAGCTAAGTTGATTATTTTTGTCATCAAGTAAGCTAACTTTGGCATGAGTATTTTTGTCATCTAAACTATCGCTCATTGCAACAAATATGTAGTCAACAAATGTGCCTCTTGGCATGCATTTTGCCCTTTGCAGCTTGTTCACAATGATTTATGTGGTCCACTTTATTCTCCTTCTTTTTCCGGGTGCAAGTATTTCTTAACTTGCCTTGATGAATTTTCCAAACGTACTTGGGTTTACTTCTTAAAACTTAAGAGAGAAGTTTTTGACATGTTTTTGGCCTACAAGGCCTTTGTATAAAAGCGATCTCGACATCAAATTCAAAATTTAAGAACAGATAATGGAGGTGAATATGTGAACAATAAAT